>JAJJID010000409.1:0-36325 GCA_022204955.1 Macrophomina pseudophaseolina | reverse complement strand
TCACTTTCTAGAAGTAAATATTCTTATCTTTATTTAGAGTACTTACTAATATTTTCTAGCCTTAAATCTTTACCGAGAGTAGAAGAGATTAAAGACTAAAGAGATAGAAGCTTATAAGAAGTTTCTTACTTCTCTATCTAAGTTAGATTATCTATAGAAGAAATAGAACCGTTTATAGAAAGAATAAAAGAAGATATAGTAGACGTTATATACTTAGTAAAAAGAGCTAGAAATAATTACTACTTATTTAAAGTAACTACGAGCTAACTAGCATTTATTAAAGAAATATAGTTATAAGGCTCTTCTTACTAAGTCTAATAGCTTAGCTACGTTAGACGAGCGTAATTATTAAGAAGTAGAGGAGCTACTAACTATACTAACTAAGAATAAGAGGTATACTTCTAACTCTAAAGATTCTAAGGGTCCGTCTATATTAAAATAGCCACGTTATGAGGCTATAGGTCCTACTATACTATAGGTAGCTAAGTCTACTAGTAAGCCTATAGCTAATATAATATCTCTATACTTTTCTAAATTAGTAGATTCTCATCTAGCCCTAGATTCTATAGTTTTTAATGGTTTTTCATTATTCTTATTTAGGGATGGCCTTATTTCTGCAGGAGGTTAGGATTCTAGTAATAGAATTCTATAATAAGGTCTAGGTATATATCTTCTTTTAGTATTTACTAGTTATCCTTATTTCTATATTCTTTCTATTTAATAAGATATTTAAGCTAACGACTGAACTACTTATAGTCTAGAATCTTCTCGACTAAGTACTAGTCTTCTTTAGTATTAGAATTTTCTAGTACAATTTCTTCTTAAGTTTCTAGGATAGTAGCATTTTCTAGTACTAGCTTAAGTAATATTATATAAAAGATAGAATTTATCTATATATTAGATAATTTAAATCGATATATAACTTCTTTAAGTTTTTCTATAATTTTAAATAGACTAATTTTCTTAAAATTTAATTTATTACTTAGTTATTTTAATTTAATATTTTTTATAAGGAGGTATACTTTATTCCTCCTTTTAAGGTTTAGTGCCGCCTGGTGCCGTCTATTATAGTATTTAGATATTATAATTTATATATATTTAAGGTCGAGACTAATAGCTTTATATAATTCTCTTAGCTACTTAGTCTTAAAAATGTCTTTCTAGACTAATTTTCTACTTAGAATAGCTTCTTTATATATATCTAGTTTAAACCTATAGTTAGTAAAGAATAGAAATATGTTAGTTAACTCTTATTTAGCACTATTATAGGTAAATTATACTATAGATAGCTATATAGCTTAGTTATTCTATAGGTAGTTAATATAATAATAAAGATATTATTTAAGAGTTCGGTTTATCTATTCCGTCTATTTATTAGTTTACGCGTATACTATTATAAGGAGTTTATTCTTTACTCTAAGTTAGTATATAAGTATTTACTAAAATTCTAATCTTATTAGCTTATTTCTATCTAAGACTAATACTTCCGATATTCTATAATCTATAAAGATGTATTAGAGAAATATATAGACTAGCTATTTTATATTTAATGCCTCGAGGTAAGATAAGAAGTAGGTATACTTTATAAGCCTATTAATAAAGACTAGAATTAAGTTATACTTAACTTTTATAAATAGATCTTTAGATTCTAGTAATTTTATAATAAAGTCTAGCATAACCTACTACTATAGTTATTCTAGAACTTCTAGGGGTTATAGTTATTTATATAGAGTGTATATCGCAGCTTTACTTTAAATATAAAGATTATATTATAAAACTATATACTATACTATCTTTAATAATTCTAGAAAGTAAAAGTTTTATATAATCCTATTGGTTATTCTATTAATATTCTAATATCTATATACGGGTACTTTATATATATCTTTAACGAGTGCTTCTTATAGTCTTATCGAGATATAGATTAATTCTTTAAAGAGAAGTATTTTTTCTTTATCTCGAGTAATATATAGGTTATTTTTAAGTACTAAAAGTTTCTATATAAAGAAGTCCTAAGTATATACCTCTCGGATTTTCTAATACCACGGATTTAACTCAATGTAAAGCATTAGAAAAGACTACCTAGTAAGAATAAGTAATTTATTACTTATCTACTATAATACTATAGGCTATAGCTTAAGTCTATTTTTTATATAGTCTATTCTTCTACTAAGCATATTAGTAGTAATATTATCTATATCTTTTCTATATATAATCTTAAAATTATAGGATACTAATTCTTATAACTAGCGAATCTACTATCGGTTTAGCTTCTTAGTTATAGTAAAGTATATAAGATTCTAATAGTTATAATATACTATTATCTACTAGTTAGTTTATTCTAAGTAGTATCTCTAATATTTAAATGCTAAGACTATAGCTAAGAGCTTCTTATTATAAGTATTATAGTTAAGCTCTATCGGGGTAAACTTTTCTAAGTAGAATGCGATTAGATACTATCTATCTTACTCGTCGGACTAGCTAAGATATACTCCTAGGGTAAATTCTAACGTATTAGTCTCTACTTTAATTAGCTTATTAGGATTATATATTTCTATAATAAGTACTTTGTAAAATATTTATTTTAGTAAATTAAAGGTATTTTACTAATTATCTTTTTATTAGAAGCTATACTTCTTCTAAGTAAATTATATTAAAGGTTTCGTAACCTTTAAGTAATTCTAAATAAACTTTTTATAAAAGTTTATAAATCTAAGAAAAAACTATACTTTCTTAATTATCTTTAGTACTAGCTATTCTCTAATAGAGTCTAGTTTTAAATCGTCTATACTAATATATCTGGGAATAATAATAAAGCCTAAGAATTTAGTTCTTTATATATGCTACTTATATTTTTCTAGTATAATAGATAGGTTCTTAGCTTAGAGAATTTCTAGAATCTTTCTAATATACTTCTTATATTTCTCGAGGGTTTCTAAAAAGATAAGAATATTATTAAGGTAAGCTATATAGAAGATATCTAAGTAGTTATATAGTATATTATTACTTTTGATAAAAGTTAGTAAATCTAAGAAAGGATTATACTTCTTTAATAAAATACACGGACTACTATCCTCGTATATATATAAGACCAGTACCGTATGAAAGCTCTCGATTTCCTTAGCTAGATACTCGAATCTTAGCTTTGTAGCTATACGCACTATTGCGCCGTATAGAAAGTAAGAGAGTATAGAAGAGAATCTAGTCTAGCGTAAACTTCGTAGTACTTCTACCCTACTAAACTAACTCAGAGTTACATAAAAAGTCCTACGAGGATAGAGAGTACCCTTATTTATCTTTCTATAAAGTTATATCGTAATAGGATACTCTATTATAGGGTAATTCTATATAGAAGTAACTAGCTATCCCTTTTCTTACTAAATATGCAAGAATTTCCGTATGGAATATCTATTCTCCTACCTCCGAGCTTACCTAGCGAAATGCCCCCCGACTCGCTAGGGAGCCCGCTACCCGATAAAGTAATTCTAGAATCACCTATTATAGTCCCCTTAGCCACGCCAACCGAATTTAGAACCCTAGAACCTAGATAGTCTAAAATCTAGATAGAAGATGCCTAGGAGGACACTCCTATCTAGGCACCTACTAGAAAGTATACCCGCGTAGCCTCTCTAATCTAGATACTTACCTAATTAACCTTCTAGTTTTAAGCCTTCCCTCCCGACGAATTTTCACAATACTCGACTATCTAGGATTGTGTTTATATAGCCTAAGACCTAATTTAAAAAGCTATCTAGCTCGCACGCCCTAGCTAAGCCGAAAACTTACACCTACTAGACCTCCTTAAAGTCTTTTATAAGTATACTTAAAAGAGACGTATACCTACTACCTCCTCAATTATCTAAGCCTAGGTCTAGAGCCTCGAAAAGGCAATAAGGGCTATTAATAATAAGATTAAGGTAATTAAACTACCTACTTAGATATAATTCGAGAAAGCTCTCTAATAAGAACCTCTCTCTTAGTAGAATAAGCCTACCTTCTACGCGGCTATTACGGCTACCTTAATAGCCCCCTCTAATCTATAGATTACCCCCTAGAGGAAGAACTGCAAGGCCGCTAAAAAAAAGAAAAAGAAAACCCGCTAGCTTATTCTTATTAAAAACACGAGCTATAAGATAAGCTCTCTCTGCCTTCGTAACGTCTTTAATAAGGCATTTACTACTAACAAAATTACAGAGCCAGTAGTAACTTTAATTATAAAGGCTACTACTAGACCTAATCTTATTATTATAACTATAGACTAATTCTCAGCCAACTACCTTCTCGAATACTAAGCTATCTAGAAGGGCATTACTCCCTTCTCGAGAGCCTAGAAGAATAAAACCTAGTATAAGATTATCCTCTATAGCATCCTAATTAAGGACTTTACTAAAGAGTACTTCCTAGACTAGATTAAGAAAGAAATTTAGAAGTATAATAAGAACCTTAATCTAAAAGCTATTAGAATACCCTACTAGCTTACCTTAGCAGAAAAGAGAGTGACCTAGAGAGGAAGTGCGGTAGTAGTAGTATTCCCAACTAAAGAGAAGGTAAAATAAGCTATCTTAAATAGATTTAATATTATAGGCCTCTTAGTTAGAGTTAAAAGACTTTATGTAGCCTCCCTAATAATGTAATATAAATAATGCTAGGGCTTCAGCTATATTAAGAATAGATATAAGAAGAGGTATAAGTATATCCTCTATATAGAAGACTACTTAACCTCTACTTATACCTACTTACTATACCTAATTAAAGGTAGAAAATATATATATAGCATCTTAAGGTGCTCTAACTATAGAAAGAGCTACCTAGTAAACTCCTCTATCTATAACTACCTTAACGCTATCTATTACGAACCCTACGGGCATTAGTCCCGTACGGGCAAATATTCCTTAAGGGACAGGAACCCTCACGAGAGGAAATCCCGCAGAGAAACACCAACTATAGGAAAACAGCGTTTAAAGAGCTTAGTTAGGAAGTAGGCGGCGCGATAGAATCCTATAGGGGAATAACTCCCTTAAGAGAACGATGCCCGCACGGGAAGGCCGAAGCCACAATCGCAAGGAACTATAGTCTAGTGGTATAATACTTCTTTAGCAAGGGTCGCGGGCAGAATCTAGGAAACCGGTAGAGAGGCACGTTACGCGATAATAAATAAGGTAGATATCGCTATCGTTCGTAGAAGAAAGTTAAAAGTCAGATTCTAGAAAGTAGGCATTAGCGCCCGAGTTACGTAGGCCCTATAAGGACCTACTAGAATTAACTTAATCTAAGAATACTAATCTAATACTATTAATCTAGCTGCTTTAATCTAGCTGTATCGATCCCGATTGTTATAACTCTTCTATAGTATATAGATATACTTATTAAGTAGTACTTTAACCTTCGTAGTTAACTTAAGATTCTAATATAGACTTATTAGAGATAATAAGCCTAACGCGTACCGCGCCTTAATCTATTACGTAATTACTATCTATCGTTCTAATCCTTTACCCTTCTCTTATTCTTTAAGGTAAACCTACCGTTACCCGACCCTACTAGGTAATTCTAAAGCCTAGTAAAAG
Organism: Macrophomina pseudophaseolina; assembly: GCA_022204955.1. Classification (NCBI taxonomy): domain Eukaryota; kingdom Fungi; phylum Ascomycota; class Dothideomycetes; order Botryosphaeriales; family Botryosphaeriaceae; genus Macrophomina; species Macrophomina pseudophaseolina. The sequence continues at coordinate 30,761 of JAJJID010000409.1, read as the reverse complement.
AGGCTGCCGTTACACTTTAACTACTATCCTTGTAAGAGAAGGTAGTTCTAAGGAGAGAAACGACTAATGAAAGGTAGTATTACCTAATACTTAACGCTAACTAAGTAATATAATAAACGACGTCGATATAAATAATAACGGTCCCCTATAGCCAACTATAGCCGACCTTTTTTAGGTTATCTAAGATATGCAGGGCTAGATCGGCGAGCTACGCGGATAACTTTAGGAGTAGACTAACGAGAATACCTAGCTCTATTAATAAGTAAACGAGCTCTGTAACTAAGCTACCCCCACTCCGGCACTAGCTCCTATTACGACTTCCCCGACGGACCTTACATCCAGAAACGAGTCGCCGGCCCGAGTTAAGGAAACTACTACGAAGACGGCTAAACCCGATCTCTTCTACGGTAATCGAAGGAAGCTCTAAACCTTTCTATCTTAACTTAACCTTTACTTCTTCTTTAACTCTCGCGAATTTGAAAGTAAGGACCGAAAGGTTATATTCGCTACTACGTACCTACGCGATACCATAGCCTAGTAGTTCGAACCCTATCTTAGGAACCATATAAGTAAGGAGCTAAGCTAATAAAAGAAAGACACTAGTAAGATCTTCGCCAGCTATAAATACTTCATTAACTAAATTAAATAGAGCTTCGGTGACCTAGATAAAGTATATAAGGTACGTCGAGCCATTATAAATATCCAATAGAAAACCTTAGTAGCCGAGTATATCACCGAGTTCTAAAAGGCTGCGGCCTATCTCGACGATTAGTCGGACTATATCTTTATAGATTACTACTACCGAGGACTTAAGGAAAAGGTTAAGGACTAACTTATAACCTAGAACGACTCTAAAACGCTAGACGAACTTATTAAGCTAGTAATTAAGTGCGACAACCGCCTCTTTAAGCATTAGACAGAGCGCTATAAAGGAAATAACTACGGAGCTAATACTTTACATTCTACGCGCCCTAAACACACCCAAGAAGAAGGCGACGCTATAGAATTAGACGCTACTTAAAGGAACGATAAGAGCGATAGACGCGAACGGCGACCCCGACGTTAGTAGACGGAATAAGAAATAGAACGTTTTAATAAAGGACTCTATATCTACTACGGAGATAAGTAGAACCCCCAGCACCGCTACCTACAATGAAATAAGGCTAGCAAAACTATAGCCGGCGCTACCTAGGAAGAAGAGGAACCCCACTCCACATCTACTATAAGTAAGGAAGTTAACTATGCGGCTATAAGCTAGACTATCTACTTTGACGATAACTATACCACCCACTAGAGTGATAAGTAAGCTACTGAATAGTATCCCTCCGAACCCCGATAGTTAAACCTAGCTATACGCAATGAGGAAGCACTAGAAATTAAAGACCTTATCAATAATTTTCTTCTAGACTAAGAACCCATTAATAGTAGTATAGAAGAGCTCTACGAAAGTATAACCAAAAGTAAGGATAGTGTATAGTTAAGAGACGCCCTAATACTATTTAATAAATAGAATACCCTCATCGAACTAGAAGTTCTTATTAAAAGATATAGTATCGGTAGCTACCTATAGAATGAATAGGGCAACCGCACCTAGACGATATAGATTCCATATTAAGAAAGCCTCGCTCTAACGGTTATCTAGGAATAGCGCTAGGATACGCTTTAGGAAACTTAAATTAAATAAAATGGAAAGAAGTACGAACTTTCGATAACTATAGATATAATGCTTCTTATACACTACTACTAAGGAATCTCTGTACGCGAATAAGCAGACTATAACTCTCTCTAGGAACTAGCGAGAATTCTCTACTAGCACGAAATAGTAACTATCTAGAACCGTATACTATAGTAGATTCCCGACGAGAAACTCAACCGTCCGATCTTTAGATACTAAGTACGAAAGGACTAAGTCTATTAGTAAAGATAGCTAGACAACGGTAATTAGACCTATTAAAAGTAAGTATACCTATAAGTTAATGAATAGAAAGATTATATACACAATAAAGTCTACGGCCACCCTAGGTTAAAAAACTAGACGGCTCCCCTATTAAGGGATTCTAGGAGAGGCCGTTGGATAGGTCCCTTAACTAGGTTTTACGTATACCGAATGGTATACACACCTTAGAAAAAGTTCTTAGAATACTAGTAACTATCTACAGGCGAACCGCAATAGCTATACTCGATAGCGGAGTAGAAGGTAACTTTATTAGCTATATCTTCGCTACCTAAAATAATATTAGACTCACGGGGAAAGACCACCCCTACTCGCTAAAAACGGTAGATAGGTCCGCCGCCTCTTACGATAAAGAGTAGATTCGGGTCGAAACAGAACCCGTAAAGCTTACTATTAGAAAACATGTAAAGAAGATTACACTTAACGTAACCTCTATACTAGAATACGATATTATTCTAGGAATTCTATAGTTCAAAACCCACGAGCCGTATATTCGATAGAAGGAAAGAACAGTTACCTTTCTAAATGAGAAATACGTTAGATACCTAGTAAACGCCCGAAGAATACTAACGGCTAAGAAAGACCCCTTAGATATCTAGGAAATCTTAATAGACGCATTAAAGCGAATAAAAAACCGAGGAGAAAAGGCGTATATAATCTTCATTAAAATAAGCCTAGAACACAAGCAGAAAATCCTAGCTCGTATAATACGGGGCCTCTACTAGGAGGATAATAACGTCCTAAAGCTAGTCGGAGGAGACTGCCCCTAGAGAATCCGTAGAAGATATAACCCATCCGCGCATAAGTGGATGGATATCGTAAAATAAGGCATTTCGGCAGCCGAGGTTAACGTAGACCTCGATAGAATTATAAGGCCTATACCAAATAAATTAGTACCTATATTAGAATTAGAAACCGTCCTATAATAGTTCTAGAACATACTAAGAATATTCTAGGAAAGAGGCAAAGGATAGCTACTAAAGTATTAGCTATAGGATTATAAGATACCCCTGCTTCTAGGAACGTAGCTAGCGTTTAAGCCTATATACTTCTTATCTAAGAAAGAGGTAGAAGCGCTACAGGAATATATCAATAAGAACCTAGAACGAGGTTATATTCGTCTATCGTTATTACTAGCCAGATATTCGATTCTATTCGTACTAAAAAAGAATAGTAAGCTCCGCCTCTATATTGACTATAGATAACTAAATAATATTATAGTAAAAAACTAATACCCCTTACCTCGCATCGACGAACTATAAAATAAACTTAGATGCGCTAAGTACTTTATAAAGTTAGATCTCCGAGAGGGCTACTACCTAGTCCGTATTAAGGAAGGTGAAGAATAGAAAACGGCGTTCCGAACTAGATTCGGTTACTATAAGTATATAGTAATACCTTTCGGACTTACTAACGTATTGGCTACCTTCTAGAGTCTAGTTAACGACATGCTACGTCCGTATTTAGATATATTCGCTTTAGCTTACCTAGACGATATCCTGATCTACTCGGAAATGCTCGAGGAACACACCGAGTATATAAGAAAAATCCTAAAGGCCTTAGACGAGCGAAATCTCTAGGTTGCTCCGGAAAAAAGCGAGTGGTATATATAAGAGACTAAGTACCTAGGGTTTATCGTTACCCCCGGATATATTAGTATGGACGACAAGAAACTAAACGCAATAAGAGACTAGCCTACGCTAAGAACTATTAAAGAAGTATAATCCTTTCTTAGATTTACTAACTTTTATTAGAAGTTTATTCTAAACTATGTGAAGGTGTTAATATCTCTTATAGACTTAACTAAGAAAGAACATGGGTTTATATAGAAAGAAAGGTAATAAATAGCCTTTAACTTACTAAAGTATATATTTACGGAAGCCTCGGTCCTAGATATCTATAATTCTAACCTATCTATTACGGTCGAGACCGACGCCTTCGACTACACTATTAAAGTAGTCCTTAGCTAGCTAGATGAGTAAGATAGGCTATACCCTATTATCTTTTATTCGAGAAAAATATTAGGCCTTGAAAAGAACTACGACGTCTACGATAAGGAACTCCTAGCTATTATTACGGCCTTTAAAGAATAGAGATACTACCTAGAAGGGGCTAAATACTAAATTATAGTATACTATGACTATAAGAACCTAGCGTACTTTACTACTACTAAGGAACTAAACCGACAATAGATTAGATAGGCTAAAGAACTAGCATTATATAATATAAAGATTATCTATAGAAAGGGATCCGAAAACGCTCGCATAGATGCGCTAAGTAGACGAGTCGACTATATCGAGGGGAAGCTAGGTTTATAACCTATAGTACTTAATACGCAGAAAGACAAATCTTTTATACCCGCTAGCCGTAGTCGCTAGATTACTACTATTTATAGCATCGAATAAATATAGCTTAAAGAAGAACTAGACGACTCGCTTACCCTAGTCCAACAACTAGCCCTAGCGATACGCCTAGAAGGCAATGAATAGGAGCGTAAGATCTAAGAAGCCTACGTAGACGACGCAACGACTTAAGAAATCGAAGAACTCGAAAATAACCCCCGAGTAACTAAAAATATAGATAGTATAATTCTATTTTTAGGATTAGTCTACGTCCCGGTTAAACTACGGGAAGAACTCGTAAAAGATATATACGAAGCCCTAGTATACAATTATTAAGAAATAGATAAGATAATAGAGCGAATTACGAGAAGCTACTACTTTCTAGGGCTTAGAAGAACCGTCTAACGGGTAGTCTTATAATATGACCTCTATATTAAAAGTAAGGCCGTAAGATACATACCCTATAGATAGCTTTAGCTACTACTAGCACTAAAGCACCCTTAGTAGTCTATCTTGCTAGACTTTATTATGGACCTACCTAAGTTAAGAGAGCCGCTTACTAAGGTTAAGTATAACTCGATCCTAGTTATTATTAATAGAATAATAAAGTACATATATTATTTACTATTTCTTAAATCGGTAAATACGAAAGAACTCGCCTATACATTCCTTAGAATAATTTTTAGTAACTACGGATTACTAGAAGAACTCGTATTAGATAGAAATCGACTATTTATATTTTGATTCTAGTAATTACTTACTTAATAGCTTAGCGCTAAACATAAGCTCTCTATAACGGCGCACCCATAAATAGACGGCTAGACGGAACGAATAAACTAAACACTAGAGTAATACCTGCGCTATTATCTTAACTATGCATTAGATAATTAGGTTAAGCTACTACCGCTCGCTTAATTCGTCTATAATAGCTCGAAAGTGTTAGCTATATAAGAATTACCATTCTACGTTAACTATAGATATAAACCAACAGCCTATAGATACCCGATACTAAGCGAGTTATTAGCCTAAAAAGGAATTCTTAAAGTGGACTAGCTAAAGACACTCTATAAATAAATACACCTAGACCTAGAATTCGTAGCCCTATAAATGGATAAATACTATAATAGACGGCACTAGGAGGCACCGAAGCTAAAAAGAGGGAACAAAGTTTACCTCCTTAGTAAAAATTTTAAATGAAAAAAGAATAACCGACTAAGTAAAAAATTAGACTTTAAGAAGATCGGCCCCTTCGAAATCGAGGAATAAATTAGAAAGGTTAATTTCCGCCTTAAATTACTAAATACTATACAGATATACCTAGTATTTTACGTTGCCCTACTCGAGCTAGCACCTTAAGATGCCGTGCTAATATGCTATATAGAGGAAATAATACCCGAAAACCTAGACGCCGATAAAAATAAAGAATAGAACGTAGAATAAATTCTAGATAGCGGCTATATTAATGATTAGTTCCGATACCTTCTTAAATAGAAAGGAGATTAGGATAATACCTAGAAACTACTAGAACTCTACGACTGTTAAGAACTCATTAATAAGTTCTATCGCCGAAACCTAGATCGACTAATACCGCCGACTCGTTATATATAAAGGACCCGAAGTTAAAATTAATAAACGGAGATAACCGCACTTAATTAACTAACCTAGAACCCTCGGGTGGCGCAGAACCTGAACCAATGCTAGGAGACCTAATAGACTAGAACGACTCTATAGTGCTATTAGCTAAGGTATCGCCATGTAAATACTTTAACGATCGCTCCTTCTTAGTATCTTTAGGGTTAGAGGCATCCCTAGCCTCTAGCGCTTCTAACTCCCTAAGTATATTAATCGCGTTCGACTTATGCTATAGTATTAGGGTAGCATGACGCTTAAGTAACTCCTACTACTTCTTAGTATAAGAAAGACCAGAGGCTGCCTTTTAAAGCTAATTCTTAAAGGCCGCACGTTCGGAGTGTGCCTTATCTAGAGCACGTCAAAGATGTTTAACTAAAGAAAAAATTAGCAAGCATATAAGGTAATTAGAAAAAAACTAATAGTCGAAATCTTTAAGACTACTAGTATTATAACTAGTGCGCCCGGCATAATAATATTCACTATAACATAAGAAACCTAAGGCCACGCGATATACTACCTTAGGCTCTTTAGCCTTTCGCTAAGCATTTAGAAGTAAATATTACAAATAAAGAACGGGCATCGCAATATCTAGTAAATTAATCTTTACACCTAGAGACTTATACTTAGTCTTCTACGAATCGCGCTTTCGTTTCGGAGGTATAGTGGGAGGCTTACAGCAAGAGAAGAAAATAAGAAAATAAAAAAAGTCTAAGATATAAATAAACAAATAAATCTTCAGACCGAAGATCCTTAAGAGGGGGGATAGTATTACGAATCCCACGGGCGTTAGTCCCGCACGGGCAAATATTTCTTAAGGGACAGGAATCCTTACGGGAGGAAATCCCGCAGGGAAACACTAACCATAGGAAAACGGCGCTTAAAGAGCTTAGTTAGGAAGTAGGCGGCGCGATAGAATCCCGTAGGGGAATAACTCCCTTAAGGAAATAGTGCCCGTACGGAAAGGCTAAAGCTATAATCGCAAGGAACTATAGTCTAGCAGTATAATACTTCTTTAGTAAGGGTCGCGGGCAGAATCTAGGAAACCGGTAGAGAGGCACGTTACGTAATAATAAATAAGATAGATATTACTATCGTTCGTAGAAGGAAGTTAAAAGTCGGATTCTAGAAAGTAGGCATTAGCGCCCGAGTCACGTGGGCTCTATAAAGACTTACTAGGATTAACTTAATCTAAGAACACTAATCTAATACTATTAATTCAGCTGCTTTAATCTAGCTATATCGATCCCGATTGTCACAACTCTTCTATAGTATATAGATATACTTATTAGGTAGTACTTTAACCTTTATGGTTAACTTAAGATTCTAATATAGACTTATTAGAGGTAATAAGCCTAACGCGCACCACGCCCTAACCTATTACGTAATTACTACCCATCGTCCTAATTCTTTACCCTTCTCTTATCCTTTAAGGTAAACCTACTATTACCCGACCCTGCTAGGTGATTCTAAAGCCTAGTGGAAGAGGCCGCCATTACACTATCCGGGCCTAAGAAAGGACCGCTTAATAAAAGAGAGATGGTTAAAAGTTCTCTAGATTAACCTAAATACGAATACCGCCGCTTTGGAAAGCGCTCTAAAACTAGCATAGGAGCTAGAAGTCGACCTTCTAGTCTACTAAGAGCCTTAGCTAGCCCCTAGAGAACCGAATATCCTCTATACCCGGTCTATAATCTCGCCCGACTTCGTCTAAATCCTCCTGGTTTTCTCTCCCCCGTATCTTCGGCCTAGAACTCTTATTTACGTATCTAGGTTTCTAGATATCTAGGTAAACACTAGGCATGACCTATTATCTAATCTAGACCTCCTTATTATAGACGCCTCTGGTTAGGGATTCTAGTTCCGGCTATATAACGTATATAATAAAAAGGATTAAGGAGGCACTAGCTTGAGAATAGTCGAACGAGCTCTACTCTCCTAAGAGCTACCGGCGAATTTACTTATTCTTAGAGACTTTAACCTCTACTACCCGTGGTGGGACCCCTTAGCGCTGGTCTCCCCCGGAATAGGCCCCTTTATTAACTAGCTAGAGAAAAGAGACCTTATACTACTAAATACTCCTAGAGAAAGAACCTTTTTTCGAAAGAAAATAACTCGCTAAAGCGTCTTAGACCTTACGCTATTAACGAGAAGCCTATATAACTATATAGAGGACTAGCAAATTTTACCTAGTATCGGTTTAGACTATCTAGGTATCCTCTTTATAGTTAAGTAAGGAACCTAAAACCTAGCTCCTAACCTAATATACTAGGGCCGCTATAATCTAAGAAAGGCTAACTAGGCCTAATTTAAGGAATTCTTTATAGTAAACGTTAATAGAGGTGTCTTCTAGACTACTACTCCCTTAACTAAAGACTATAAGAATATTCTCGAACACGAAACTACCTCTCTTATAAACTAGTTAGAGAGAGTAGCTAAGTAGCTATTAAACATAATTACTAAAGCTACCGACTACGTAATCCCATGTCTAAAGCTCGGTGCTAGGCCTAAGCCATAGTGGAATGAGGAACTACTCTAGCTTAGACGGAAAGTCTATTAAAGATTTAGCCTAATCTCTTTAACCTCTTCTATAGAAGCTAAAGAGGCCTATCTCGAAGTAAAGAACACTTATTTTTTAGTTATTAAATAAAAGAAATGAGAGTATTAGAAATAATTCCTTTAGAAAGAAGATCTAAAGTCTATCTATAAAGCTATAGCATATATAAAAGACTGCCTAGTTGAACAGATTCCTTAGATACATGCGAGGGATAACTAACTACAAGATAGCTTTACTAGAAAATACTCTGCGTTTAGGAAATTTCTATTCCTCCTACTACCACGTGCTAAATCCGTTACCTAGGAAGACTTCACTCTAGACCCCTTATAGGACTAGCTAGAGCTTACCTAAGTGAAGGTAGAGCAAGCCTGCTCTATCTAGGTTAAAGGAAAAACTCTAGGCTCTAACGCTATTACCTAAGATATTATAATAGCTGCCTATTAGGCCTACCTAGAGATTTTCTTTAGGGTATTCTCTCTCCTTTTTAATAGTGGCTACTACTCTATTATATAGAGACAAGCCACAGGCGCAATTCTAAAGAAACTAGGAAAGAAGGACTATAGTAACTCTAAATTTTATCGAGTTATCTCCCTTCTAAACTACCTAGGTAAAATCCTCGAACGGATCTTAGCGAAGCGGCTAAGCGCGCTAGCGAAAACTACGCACCTCCTCTATAGAACCTAAATAGGGAGTAGACTAAAGAAATCTATAGTCGATGCCGCCCTCCTTCTTATAAACGAAGTAGAAACAAATAGACGATACTAATATAAGACCTCTACTCTATTTCTCAATATTAAAGGAGCTTTCGACTACGTAGCTAAAAATTAACTACTAGCTATCCTTAAGAAGCTTAGACTCCTAGACTTACTCCTTAGCTAGGTATCGACGTTTATAAGTAATCGGACTTTAAAGCTTTTATTTAACGAATAGTATGAAGAAACGAAGCCGATAGATATAGATATTCTATAAGAAAACTCTATCTTACCTATTTTCTTTTTTATCTATATAAGAGACCTCTTTAAATCGTTTATAGTTAAATTTCTTTCTTATATCAACGATATCTCTCTAACAGTTAGTTCGACTAGCTTTAGAAAGAATGTTAAGATTCTAGAAAGAGAAGCTAAAAGGCTCTACTAACTCAGAGAAGATAGTATAATAGAATTCGATCTTAAAAAGACAGATCTAATGCACTTCTTGTTAGGGTAATAGGCCCGCCTACTACTACTATGCGCTCCACGTGCTTATTACGTACAACGCACAGGCCTCAGCTATAACTAGGCCACCGTAGCTGAATCCTTACCACCAAGGATTCGCACCTAAGAATACTACTCTTTAAAAGGCTCCCTGCTTATAACCCATTATTTGCTTACAGATATACTTAAGCGTATAGAGAGGTTTCTCTCTGTATTTACTAGTGATACACTATAGGTTAAAGGCAGTGAGGCTTTATTATCCTAGAGTCTTATTCTAATGGATGCTATCCTTACCTTCTTTAAGGATTAGAAGGTTTATTCTATTTTATTAAGATAATGCTTAAAGCTGATGTTTTATAGGTGCTATATAAATTAGGCCCAGAGAAGGACCTCTGCATGGTTTATTCTATTAAGATAGGCTGGTTTATCCTTAATAAATACTACTCCCTTGTTAAGTTAATGCTAGTATACACCGCCGCGATGCTTCTCGATCCCTCGAAGCGGAAGTATTATCTTCTTTAGAACTGGCCTAAAGAGTGGCATTAGAAGACTATTGATGCTGCTTATTCGATCTAGTAGAAGGAATACGCGCACCTCCCTTATAAATTACTCCCTGCTGCTGCTGCTACTGCTAATATCGATACGTCTTATCTATCCTCGAAGAAGAGGGTAGAGAATAAATTAGACTGGCTAAAACGTCGTCTAAGACTTTAACCTACTTCGCAAGAGGATGAAGATACGTTTATAGTATTTATTAAAGATAAAACTATTAATCTTAATGCTCTAAAGATAACTCCTCTTTAGTAGTGGTTAGTTCTAGAGTAGCGCCGGCGCTATCCTCGTCTTTACCGTATGGCCATTAATATCCTCTTAATCGCACCCTCATCCGCTGAACTAGAATAACAATTCTCGGGCGCACGCCGTACTTAGAGCTGTGATAGGCTTAGGTTATCGCTAGAGAACTTCTAGAGGTTAGAGTGCATGGGAAACTTGTTTGCGAGGAAGCTTATCTCTTCGGAGGAGCTGCTAGCGATAATAGTAGAGGCTGTAGAGATGGATGATAAGATGGATATTAATTTCGATAACGAGGATTGGGATGTATAATATAAAGAGGCATATTTCGAAGAATTAAGTATATATATAGCATCTACCTTCCCTACCTACCCTATCGTCTACCCACCAATCTACCCACTACTCTACCCACTACTCTACCCACTTTACCCGGGTAGGGTAGAGGAGACCACTCCTCTACCTGGTTAGGGTAGAGAAGTGGGTAGAGCTCCCTCTACTCTACAATGCCCAAGTATACCAAGAAGGGTCTGTAGATCTGACAGATATACAAGTTGAGCGACAGGAATCATGTGGGTCCTCTTGGGCTCAGCCAACGAATGATACATTGTATAGGCTGTAGACTACTGTCCTTAAGAGCGATACTCCCCGGTGTAAGAAGCGACTGGTAGGTCAGAGAAAACCCTCCGATTGGCGATTTCGCATCGCCGCTTTCGAGCTTAATTAGGCACTGGTACACTAAGTGCATAATTGTATGCTTTTAGGGAACAACAGAACGATTGTGAGGTGAAATGATGTTCTACATGCGGATATGAAACGATAGTTAGAAGGCGCTACAGGTGTATCCATATGCATGATACGCGTAGTATTTAACTTGATTGAAATATTACTTACCACTATAGCAAATGCGCTACTGAATCATATACTAAAAGATTCTGCTCAATCCACATATTACCTCGATGGCTCTGTTCCCTTTAACTTCCTATACAAGAAATCCCGTGTCCTCTTTGAAGCATACGGGTGAGAACTCGCCACTCCATGCCCTTCTCCCGGCATAAATAACAATTCGAAGTCCTTATCAGCTTTAACAAGCGCATTAACAACCTGCATAGTACTCGCCGGATCGACATTCGTATCCAGCTCTCCAACGCTGAGAAGGAGACTGCCCTTCAATTTGTGTGCGTTGACAACATTTGAACTGTCCTCGTAGCTCTGGTCCACTGGGTATCCCATCCACGCCTCGTTCCACCACAACTTGTCCATGCGGTTGTCGTGGCATCCGCAGTCTGCGGCAGCGACGCTGTAGAAGTCGTTGTGGAAGAGAAGAGCTCCCATGGCGTTTTGGCCGCCTGCAGAACCGCCGTACACACCGACGCGGTCGAGGTCCATCCAGGGGCGCGTCGTAGCTGCGGCTTTCATCCACGCAATACGGTCGGGAAAGCCTGCATCCTTGAGATTCTTATAACAGACGTCATGGAAGGCTTTGGAGCGCCAGTTAGTGCCCATGCCGTCGATAAGAACGACAACGAAGCCCTGGTTGGCAATCTCGTGCGCTTCGTTGTGTGTCATGTAGCCCTTGGGAACATAGAAATCCTGTGGTCCAGCGTAGATGCTCTCAATGATGGGATACTTGGTGCTGTTATCCATTTGCTCGGGGCGGAAAATGAGGCCATAGATGGGCGTCGAGCCGTCTCTACCTGGTGCGGTAAAGCGCTCGGGGATGGGCCAGAGAGCCCACTCTAAACTGCCCGCCGACACCTCCATAGTCGTGTTTCCAGTTTCAGCGTCGCGCGTGACGGAGTGATAAGCCAGATCCATACGTGACCAGGAATCCGTAAACGTCGTTCGGTCTTCACTGAAATACCATGTGTGCGTCCCATCGCCTTCGGTGAGGATCTTGAAATCAGTGCCATCGAAGTTTACACGCGCCAAGTGTGCGTAGTATGGGTCCTGGCCAGGCACAGCACCGAAGACCTTCACCCAAATTTGCCGTTTCTCTTCATCTACATAGTCCACAGATCGCACTAACCATTCGCCTTTCGTGATCTGGTTCTTCACCTTCCCACTCTTCATGTCGTAGAGATAAAGGTGATTCCAGCCATCACGCTCGCTTGCCCAAATCAACTCGCTCGCGTTAGAGCTGGTGAGCTCTCGATAATAGAGTTTGTTGGAGTAGTCGATAAAAGTGTCGCTCTTCTCCTCGACAACAGCTCGAACGTCTCCCTGGGTGTTCATGCCAACTATACGCAGGATCTGATGGCCTCTTTGATTATACACGAAGCGGAATTCGGTACCCTCTGCATTCCATCCACCATCCAATGAATCAAGCTCGTACGGATTCTGGAACAGTGCGTCGTCGGTAGGAATCTCGCGTTTGTTCGTTAAATCGAACATTCGCGGCCGGTCAATGGTAACATTGTCACCAGGCTTCAAGTAATGCAATTCATGTAACCGGGGTTGAAGCTGATCATTCGGGCTCGATTCCACTTGGTAGACTGTGTGCTCTTGGCTCGGTGTTGACTGGAATACAACGACGAATTCGTTATTTGGTGAAGGGTAAGTGAGGTTGCTGAAGGGACTATTTTCGGTGCCGGTTGTGGACATCTGGATTTCCTGTCCGTCCGGAGTCCGGAACCACACGTTGTTGTCTCTGAAGAAGACACCTGGGCCGTCGGTCGTTACGTTACTCTGGCGCTTTGAGAGGCCTTCTGGAGCCTTGGCCAGAGGTTCCGCAGCAGAAAGGCCCTCTTGAATGACCGCTGCCTTCTCCTCAGACCCAGCTACGAAGCTCGCAATCACTTCAGAATCATCTCCGGCTCTTGTAATCTGCCAGACATGGCCCTCGTAAGTATGTTGTGTTGCTCTGCGTCCGGCTTCGATATCCCGATAATAGTTCTTTCTACCAGAGTTGTCAATCCAATATAACGATACTCGCCATTTCGTGCGGTTGATAAATTCGATTGCCGTCTCTCCTTCGCTCATCTCTTCGTCACTCGTATACTGCTCGCTATCATCCGTGTAGAGCTCCTCCTCCTCCAAAAGCTTCAAAGTCTTCACGGCATCGTCGTCCTGTACTGGTGCCAAAACGCCGTCCTTTGTCCACTCCCACGTTTTCTCTCCGGCACGAAACCTCACAGTTGCGCAATCACCACTGACGTCAATCCATGCGAACGGAAGGTTGGAAGCCGAGGCGTCAACCCCGTGTTCTCTGAGCGCTTTCGCTACTCCGTCGTGGTCAAAGGCGGGCTGATGAAGACCTTGGTTCGGATCAATGTAGACAAACGTTGACTTTTCCGGCACATTGTTCTCGCGAAACCAGAATCTGTTACTGCCCGAGATCCAGTGAGGCTTTATTGGTCCAGTGTGCACCTGCGCAGCTCGATTTTGTTGCGCCATGTGGGAGTCCGGTCTGTAGGTGGAGAAATCGTGCGAAGCAGAGGCTTGAGGTAAAGAAACTAAAAATAAGGAAAGGGCAAAGGTGATATAGCGAATGTATTCCCCCATGATTAAAAGCAGATGAACGAGCCAGCAATGTTGCCTAGCATGTGAGACGCACAACGTCGCAATACCTAAAAATATTTAAAACGAAGGATAAGTGGCGCCGACGAAACAGCGAACTGTCAGAAATAGCAGCCTTGTGCAGGACTCCACTTCGTGGTCGGAAAATAGCGGAAGCGGGTAGCATCGGAAGCTTCCCCGAGAATAACCGAGATATCTATTTACCCACGAGATATAAAAGGACCTCGGGAAATAGCAGAAGAGAGAAGAAGAATAAAGACCTCTTTACCATGGAATATGCTGTATTAGTGCTTTGTGATCTTGATTATTGCCTTCACAATAGTTGCATACAATCAACCTGTCCAAGAAGGGTCTGTAGATCTGACACCAGGCGGGGCCACAGGGATGAGTTGGCCGCCAGGCGGGCGATGCACGCGCCTACGCGTTGTCGTACCATTGCCTTCCATCCCCTGCAGGACTTCCGCCAAAATGGACTCGCTAGCCTGATCTCTAGAATGATGGTAAAACATTAGCTCGGGCCAAGCCGTTGTAGCGGTATGCACACTTGCTTTATTTGTACAATTCTGTTCCAATGGAAAGCGGATCTAGGCGCTCTCATGGCAAGGCTCCTCAGTTTCTTGATCGTTGCCGAGATACACTCTTCCGACCAAGGCAACGAAGTTCATGCTCTTGAGGCAATAACTCATTCCTCGCCGGCGTGCTGCTTCATAGTTTCCATGCTTAGACCACGTACCGAAGTGCGCGACGTCGGTGACAGCGATTATCCGTTGCCCTACAATAACGTCAAAGTCATCTCTAAAACCGTGGGCGAGTTATGCGCGATGTAGGATCTGTGAACGCAAAAATGATTTCCGTGCATCCGCTGAACAATTTTTCTCTCCCATTAATGTCACAAACCCATAAATGGTTGCATCGCATAAGGAAAGGAACAAGGTAAGGGATATAAGGGAGGCGGAAGAGGCATTAACATTAGTATTGGCGGAGTCTCGCCAAGGAAGTGAGCGCTAACTTCGCGCTCATCACAATGAGGACAATGTGGTAGTGCTAGACGACGTTGACGACGTACCTACAGCTTCGTGCGGTTACGCAAGGCTAGAGCCTTTTCGCGAACAGCACTTGTCAATGCAGCAAGTTTCTTATTTACGAGGATATCAACATACTTGGGCATTGTAGAGTAGAGGGAGCTCTACCCACTTCTCTACCCTACCCAGGTAGAGGAGTGGTCTCCTCTACCCTACTCGGGTAAAGTGGGTAGAGTAGTGGGTAGAGTAGCGGGTAGATTGGTGGGTAGACGATAGGGTAGGTAGGGAAGGTAGATGCTGTATATATGCTCAATTCTTCGAAATATGCCTCTTTATATTATACATCCTAATCCTCGTTATTGAAATCAATATCCATCTCATCATCCATCTCTACAGCCTCTACCATCATCGCTAGCAGCTCCTCCGAAGAGATGAGCTTCCTCGCAAACAGTGTAGTTTTCAATCCTGTCAATCCTTATCAATCGATATCGACGATTGAATTGAATTGAGATGGAATTGACAGAAAATTGATTAATGCTCCTGGAATTGAACCTTTCTTTAATCAATTTCGCACCCATAGAAAACGCCCAAACAAAAGGCCCGCGGGGCCAAGACCACCATCAAAAGATAGCGCGCAACGAGGCCTCCATCTCAGTCAAAGAAGAGACCTCGCAGTGTCTCTACTAGGCCGCTGGCCGAAGGTCTCTTTCCGCCTCATACCGGTCCCTCACCAGTCGAGATTTTCATTCCCGTGGCCATAGCGCAGTCTTGGCACTATACGTGCAACAATGGCTCTAAATGCGGCATCCTTGTCGCAAGAAGATCGGCAAACCGGAACCCGGGCCCCGTTAGAAAACCAAAGCGTGACTAGACAGCAATCTGCCATGAGACCTTAAGCAGAAAACACCAGCCAAGACACAATCCATGTCCAACCAGCACCGGAAGCTACTCCACCGAGAACACGACGAGTAGCATTCAACGAAACCCACCGCAGCAAAATCTGGGACCATAAGGCTCAAATTGGGTACCTACAAAGAAAAGACCAGTTTTCAAGTGAGAACTTCCTAAAGATCGAAGAAAAATTCACACAGCTAGCCGAGCAAAACCGGCAGCTAGAGGAAAGGGTCGCACTACCTTATCCGCTTCAAGGACGAGGAAGCAAAGAAACTTGCGACGAGCAATACCGAATGGACCAAGACGCTTGGAAACGACACAGCGATCACCTAACCCCATTTTGGTGTTGTAGTCCACCGGACACCGACATCGGAAGTCGACATTGAGAAGAAAAACGACGCTATCCAAAAGATTCTCCAGGAGAACAGCCTTGTAGACGCACAAATTAAGAACATAGCCTAGATAAAGAAAAGAGACTCGCCGCTAGGACAACATGCCTCCCTGGGCATCTGGTTCAGCACGCAAGAAGTAGCCCAAATCGCCATCCAGAACGGAGTTGTGTTCGGTCAGAGCTACACCAACCGTGTCGAGCCCTACCGAATGGAGAGAAAGAGGTGCTACCGGTGCCTTCAGTTTAGACATCTGGCCTGGAACTGCAAAAAGAAGGAAAGTTGTGCACACTACCTTGCAGAGCACAACAAGAAGGACTGTAGCTCGGATACCCCTCCGAAGTGCGTACACTATAATCAGAGCCACCCAACAGGAGCAGCCCAATGTAAAGGAGCCATGCCCTACCCTCTTCTAAGCGGAGGATAACTGCGTATCGCCTCCTACTTTCTTTTGTTACCTCTTATGTACACTACCCAGTAGCACATTCCTTTAAATAGTCTGTAGCCTGCATATCGCTCAGGGCGATGGGTCAGGGTAAATGAATTCAACTCAACTCAACTCAACTCATCACGACACGACTATTTGCCTTATCACTGAGCATCCTAAGTGTCTGATGCACGTTCCTGGCTAGCTCCAACCCTTGTTTAGTTAGATCTACCACGCCTCTTAACGAATAACACTTGTTCGTCGCCCACCATGTAGTCTTCGAAGCCAATCATCGTCCTCAAGTCGTTACAAGACTGGGGATGAATGGTTCTTCATCGTCCAATCGCGTGTAAAGAAGGCTCGCGTGTTCAACTACATCGACCCAACTAAGGACTCACGTCCGCAACAACCAATCGCGCCCACCAAGCCTCCTCTGCCAACAGGTACCATCACCGACGCTACTCGTGAGGAGCACAAGTGGAAGCGCGAGGACTATAAGGAGGACAAGAAGAAGTACGATAGGCAGATACGAGAACTCAATGACCTCTCATCGCTCATTGAGGACTTAGTGTCTTAGCCATTGCTGCCGCTCCTGCGCAAGATCGAGGACTCTCATCCGTATACGCAGTTGCGTGCCTTGTAAGCACGACTTTAACCTTCCGTCTCTACATAACAGGAGTTTATTCTTAATAAGCTCCGCGAGCTTGAGAAGCCTCCAACTGCCTAGGGCACCGAAAAGTGGCTTACACAATGGGAGGAGCGTGTATTTAAAGCACGCTCTCTCGGCCTCTCTAACGTCGAAGGCTTACGAGGAGTAAACGTATTCCTTAAGCCTATTATATAACACGACTTAGAATACGCTAGCCCTATCCTTCGTGAGCTACGACTGGGTACTAAGACGCTTAACGTTTTAGATGTTATTATCGACTATCGTAAGCATGCTCGCTAGAAGCAAGCACTTATAATAAATAAGACTCGTACTACCTTCGCAGCCACTCTACGAGGTGACGAGTAGCCTAAGAAGCCTCTTAAGTGCCTCTATAGTAACTACTACTAGTATTATCTATGCTTCTACCTTAACCCGAACGCGCCTAATCGTTCTACGGACTTTAAACCTAATAAGAAGGTCCAGGATAAGATTCTTAAGCTTATAAAGAATAATAAGATTAAAGCGCAGGTAGAGACTACCCTTAAGCGCGGCTCGCCGCTAACACCTTATATATAGGGCAATAAGCAGCAAAAGGGTAAGGGTAAGGAGCCCAAGCCTAATGCGCCTGCTAGTGAGGATAATAGTAATAACGAGTAAGGCTCTACTAAGTCCTTTATAGCTATTATTGCATAGTTATTCGTTACTTAACGAGACTTACGTTTAACCACGTTGGAGCTCCCGTAGATTACCGATACTAGCACTACTTATCACGTGTGCAATAAATGTATGCGTAAGAGATTTACTAAGACACGCAATGCAGGCCCAGAGGACTTTATTATCTATAGCACTACGCGTGTACCGGTTAAGAGCTTTGGTAATATTACCGTTAATACTAGCAATAGTAAAACGAGTAAGGTTATTACCCTGCGTAACGTAGTATACGTCCCATCGTTTATAGAAAACCTCGTCTCTATTGCTAAGTATAATAAGAAAGGCGTTTATATAGATACTAAAAGACCCCGTCTCTATAAGGATAATACTACGGCATGCGTCCTTACACCTTCTAAAGGTTAGTTCTTCCTTAAACTACACCGAGTAGAGCCCTTATCGGCTATTACGAGCGCTACGGCCACCCGTAGTCTCCTAGCTAAATAGTAGCATGGAGTCTTTGCTTATGCTAATTACTATGCCATAAAGGCATTACCCACGGCAGTTACTGGCGCAACGTTTACTAATAGCGTTATACCTACACACTGCGACGTCTGCGCGCGTGCGAAAGCTCATTAGCTTATCGCGCGAGACTTATTACTAGAGGAAGCTCGTAACGAGCCGTTCTTCCGAGTCTTATCTAACCTTATATAAATGACTCCTACTTATAACTAACACGAGTGAATTACTTATATTAAGTATATAAAGAGCAACTACGCCTTTACCCGCACCTATATGCTAAAATTAGACTGTAACACGCTTATCCTCTACATTTTAAGCATAATTAAGCGTCGTTTTAATACCCTCACAGCGTTCTTTCGAATTAACGGTGAAAGATCACTTAATACCGTGTTCAAGAATAAACTTAAGCGACGTGGAATCACGTTAGAGGTCTTAGCACCTTACACGCCTACCCAAAACGGCCATGCCGAGAGGACTAGTCAATCGATTATCGTTAAGGCACGCGCAATGCGCATTAGGGCAAATCTACCCGAGCGTTTTTAGCCAGAGATAGTTTTGGCAGTAACGTATATACACAATCGAACGCTAAGTAAAATCCTTAAGTGAAAGACTCCCTTCGAGGTTGCTTATAGCATCAAGCCAAATGTGGCTCATATAAAGGTCTATAGCTGTAAGGCCTACGTACTTTATAACACTATTACCCGTAGCGATAAGCTATAAGAACGAGTATTGGCTATCTTATTGGCTACGACTCTACTAATATCTATCGCATCTAGTATCCTCTAGGCGATCGGATTATTCCTACACGCGACGTCACCTTCGACGAATCGTCGAAATACTCCCTAGATAAGTAAGAGGACTATTACGACATCGAGAAAGTAGAAGAGGAGCCTTAGGAGGTTATTCCTCGTATTCTTCTATACTTAGAAGACCTTATTACGACCGACTCTTCTTCTAGTGAAGATGAGGAGGTTACTTATGCGTAAACCGCAGGAGTAATTAAACAACCTGCTCCATTACCAGATCGCCAACAACAAGGTATATAGCCTAACGAGCTAGATAAGCAACAACCTTAACTGCTTACGCCGTTGCCGTCTTGTTAGATTGGATGGGGTCGCAATCACCAGATGATAAGTGGCATGGATTAGGAGGGAGAGGCTCAGGAGTTGCCTCTTATCCTCAGAATCTAAGGCTAACTACTTTGAGATGCATCTGTGCGCTCGTGTATAGCCATATTCCAACACGTCTACTAGAGACGATGACACACTATAACCGCCAGGCGATGACGAGCTACCGTTATTATCTGCCCTTAGTAACCCACCTACCTTAGGGGGTAAGGATAAGGAGCAATAGCAAGAGCGACGCCTTGGCCGTCTCCTCCCTGTTTAATATAATACTGAGCCTGACCCAGGAGCAGCACGAGGCAATCGTGCACCCCTTGTAGCTTATATTAACGCGGACCCTAATCCGAACCTTATCATCGAGGGACCGAGGACTCGTAGAAGAGCCGCCTATGCCGTAAAGGTAATTACTAACGCTTACTACGAGCAGACCTTCCTCGCCGCGAGCATAAGCGCAATTCTTATAACCGCTTATACGAGCAATCATAAGCGTTCGCAATAGCCTATAATAGGCAATATCAGCACGCCTCAGGCAACACTAGATAGCTCGAGCCTCCTCGAGGCTCAGTCTACTATATACGAGAATCCTCTACCTTCGTATTAGCTAGAGGAGCTTCCTCCTCTACCACGCATTTATCGAGACGACCTGCTACCCGAGCCTCGTTATTATAAGGACATCCTTAAGCACTAACTAAAGCCTTATCTCTTTTAAGTACTCTATCGTGAGCTGTAAGAAGGTAACGGTAAGGGGATATAGATCGTCGTAGACGAGGATTAATTACGTAAGGCTAATAAAGAGGTTATTCCTCTTACGTAGGTCTTTAAATATAAGTTCGACGAGAAGGGATATCTTACTAAGGTTAAAGCACGTATGTGCGTACGAGGCGACCTCCAAGTCTTCTATTAAGATATATATGCGGCTACCCTTGCCTTCCGTATCTTCCGTACGCTTATGGCGATTGTCTACACATTCGACCTTAAGATATAGTAATACGACGTCGTTAACGCCTTTCCTTATATCCCTCTCGATTAACTAACCTTCTACAAAGCACTAGAAGGTATAACACTTCCTTACGGAAAGATCTTACTACTTAAGAAAGCTCTCTATAGGCTTAAAGAATCGCTAGCGTTATAGTAAAAGCACTTCTAAGCTATACTTAAAGACCTAGGACTCGAGCCCGTACTAGACGCCCTATATCTTTATATAAACGAATACCTCTTCGTGTTCTTCTTTATAGACGATATCATCATGGCCTTTACTAAGAAGAATAAGGCATTTATATATATATTCGAATAAGACCTCTTTTAACACTACGAGATACGTAAGATAGGTAAGGTCTAATAGTTCTTAGCTCTACGAATCGTCCGTGATCGTAATAAAGGACTGCTATGGCTATTATAAGAATCCTACCTTACTAGCCTTAAGGCTAAATATAACGTTAAGGAGTTATCGGTTGCAACACCTCTTCCTATAGAGGACCCACCTACACCGAACGATAATACTTATGCAATACCGTAAGATATTTATACCTACTAAAGTAAGATAGGATCTGCTTAGTTTGCTGCTATAAGCACGAGACCTAATATAGGCTACGCCTATTTAGCCCTCTCTGCCTACCTTACTAATCTATTAAAGCGGCATCTCTATCTTGCTTAGCGCCTGCTAGAGTATCTCGTGAACACTAAAGATCTTGCGATCGTATATCGAGTAGATGTAGAAGATGACTAACGCATCTTTATACCTAGCAGCGACGCGTCATTTACTAACGATGCTGCCACACGCCGTAGCCATTAAGGATCACTTATGATGCTGTTTGGAGGACCTGTGGACTGGAAGGCCTCTAAGCAACCAACCGTAACGACCTTAATAACGGAAGCAAAGCTCCTCGCTCTATTAGAAACCGCTAAGTAAGCTTATTGGTGGAGACGCTTCTTTAGAGGTATTTAATTTGAGCTAGGTTACCTTATCCAGATCGAGTGTGATAATATACAGACGCTTCGTCTTATGGAAGAGAACGTAGGTAAGCTCGTCACGAAGCTTAGTCACGTTGATATCTATTATCACTGGCTTAGGCAAGAAGCTTAAGTAGGCAACGTTTACTTCAAATGGACACCAACAGCCCAGATGATCGCAGACGGACTTACGAAGCCGTTATTAAAGTAGAAGTATGCCTACTTCGTGCACGGCTTAGGCCTCTCACCACTGCAATAGTAAGTGCGGCGTATACGCCGCTTAAATCAGATTGTCATCATTTCATTTACGTATTTTAGTAATCACGTTTCTTTTTACACCTTTTTAAGGTCAACACTAAGCAGATTATCGCGCACTACCCATTCAGGCACCACGCGAATGGGGTGTGTTGGATATCACGTGTTTCAAGGTCTCCTTATATCACACCACATAGCTTAGTTACAATCACTCGTATAAGAGGCAAGCGGGTCACCTACCCACTCCCTCTTCATGCCATCATCAATGAATTATCACTGTTCATCAACATTCCAACAGAAGACTATCGAGTCCGTGCCGCTCGAGGGGCAGTTGAATACTACGGTGCAGACGCCATCTGCTTGGGCATTACGTTTTTTAAGCGCGCCGTGGGATCTAGAATCCTCTTCGACTTGAAGCTCGTTGCGTACTATCAGCTCGTTAGGAGCACCGTCGCGGTAGCCCGCGGTGTTAGCCATGGGTGAAGCAAGGCCGAGACCGATGAGGAATGAAATCTGAGCGACGAGGAAGAGTAGCTTGTTACTATAAAAGAGGTTAGAAATCAAGCGAGATTTTTGAGACCTTGCGGGGCTATACATTGAGATCGTCATCATTGCTTGATGTTTCAACTTTGGTGAGGATACTAAAAGGATTCCGTAGGGGGCAGTGGAGTTATCTCATAGACTCTTGTCTAACAGGACTCTATCGAGAATTGATGCGATGGCTTTATGGACTCCTTTGAGCCCAGACCTCTTCGTTTACAGTGATATGCTATTTTGAGGATACTCACGGCAGTAGTCATGATACGTGATAAAATAAGTCGTATGAGCGTGAATTAAGCACGAAAAGTATATAGAAAAAGTTTGCTACATGGCACTCTACATCTGCCGCCTATCAAAATATCGAGTGACTCGTTTTCCAGTGCGAAGCTTAATCTAGGAGATTACCTACATTGGTGGCGTGCGGCGGGTTTTCACGGAGACAATTCTAAGAATAGAAGGGCGAGTAACGAATTTACCTTTTTCTTTTGGGAAAATGGAGCGAAGTCCTTAGAGTTGTGTCCTTAGGGTCAGTAAACTTTACGCTCTTCTTACGTGTAATTAGTACTCAAGTGGGTGACCGTTGGGGGATCCTGCCTGTTGAGCCTTTTTTTTTTTCTTTCTTTTGTTTTGTATTGTGATTTTAGCGGCCGCTCGATGGATCAGTGGGGGGTAGTGCGCTATCATCCTGCGCAAAGCCGCTAGCCGGAAAGACTCAATAGTCGTCCACCATCCGATGCTTGAGATGCTGTGTGGGTCGTTTTACAGCCGTATATGACATATCCGGTCAATGCGGCTTGGGGAAGAGTGTGAAGTCAGTATGGACGCCATAGGGATTTCGTGTACTCTTACCTAGGGGTGCGTATATACGAACAGTAGTCATATTCATGGCCGTGAAGCCCTAATGAATCCGAAACTTCTGCAGAAGAGTGTCGTTCTTATACACAAGCCCATAAACTCCCTTTCCATGGTTCCTCCCACGTGGCTGGCAGCAATAAGGTAGTACTCTGAAGAGCCAGGTGCAAATGGTCTGAGAATGGCTGGAGAGGAACAACCAAGCAGCACGCACACTATATCGCCCTTCTGTGCTGGACTGTTGGAAAATGCCGACCATTGCGTTGCTCTCAGGGGGAGACGATCTACTCTCGGGCTGACGTCTCTCATCGTCTTGTTGAAAGTGTGGCCAGTTTCCTCGATAGAGTACTCTGGCGCTGTCGGCAACGAAGCTCGACCCCCTGCCCCTGGTAATGAGGAATAAATTCCTTCGCCGCCGCCGAAAGTGCCGTAGCGGCAGGAGATCCTGGCGTCAGCGCCCAGGCAGGGGAGCCAAGTTTCGGAACCGCTCGAGTCGGCGGATGGCGAGTGCTTGGCCCGAAAGATGAAATCAAAACTACGCGCACTGTCCACGACGATTTTGAAGCATTGCACGAAAACGTCTTCTACAATAGTGTTCTTTTAGTAGCCGGGGAATAGTCATTGACGATCGGCATCCTTGAGCAGGGACAAGAGTAAGTACACTATGTCCCGGCGATCGCGGTACTGTGACGAGAAAAACCTGGAGCAGATTCTTTCAAGCGTCAACTCGGAGGACTGGTTGCCGTTTTCCGTAAATGCCCGGACGTGGTGAATTGCCTGAATAAGATGAATCGTCGCATATACTTTTTGTGTCACTAGGTTCAAGCTACCAGACTTTGATGCTCGTAAAGTATAAGGTTATGCTCGCACACAGGAGCTTCACCACGGGTAACGTATGTTCCGTATCCGAAATATCCTTGAAGTTGCTCCGGAATCAGGTGTTGCTTGCTTCGTATTCGGGCCCAAGGTACGAGACGACATAATAGGCTGTGGAGTCCGGGGACTCCTAGTGCCAGAAGCAAGGTTCTAGCGTGTAGGATACAGGCCTATGCCTTTGTGGGTTAGTTGCCAACAAAGGTCGTCTATTGACTTTAAGTGGCGTGAATTAGCTTTGAGAGATGACAGAAGGCGGTAAGGCACAACTAAGGAGGATGTAACGTAGTTGGCAAGCGAGCCGTCCACGCAAGCGAGCCGTCCACCTCACCAACTTTACGCGACGCGTCAACTGTCAACAACAATGGCTTAATCAACTACTGCCCAATCAACTCGCAACGAAACAGATATCTTCCTCGCTATCTCAGCTATTAATAAGAAGCAGATCTGGAGCGTAAAGCGCGCTGCATTAACGTTCAACATCCCCCAAACCACGCTCCGCGACCGACGCGCCGGAGTCGCCTCACGACGCGATTGCGAGCCCAATTTAAAGAAGCTTATAAAACCCGAGGAGGAGGCAATTACTCAATATATACTTAACCTAAATTCGCGAGGCTTTGCGCCTACGTTAGATGTAGTGCGGGATATGGCTAACGAACTGCTTGCTGAGCGCGCTGCTGGCTAGGTTAGCACGCATTGGCCAAGGAACTTTGTTGGGCGGACTCCGCAGCTTAAAACTCAATTAAATCGACCGTACGATCGCCAGCGGGCCTTGTGTGAGGATCCTAAGGTCCTTAGCGAATGATTTAAGCTTGTATAGCGTACGAAAGAGAAGTACGGCATTCTTAACGAAGATACCTATAACTTTGACAAGACTGGCTTTATAATGGGCAAAATATTGGCTCAGCTCGTTGTTATAGGGTTAGAGAGGCGTAATCGACTAAATGCGATATTACTAGGTGTCAGACTATTTTGCCTTACTGCCTCAGATCAGCTTCTACTCTTTGCCACCTCCTCACTACTCCTCATCTTCACAAGCATCGGATAGCAATATCGGCTTCTATTCTCCTCGGTTATTCAAGCACTCATTTATGTATATAAGCAAAGCCTACCTGCCTCCCTCTCAGGAGACAGGCAGAATATACTTTCTTTTCTGACCTCACTACTCTTCACTCTAAAATCCAACACTAGGCGATCTTGAGTGGGTGCCTGTTATCTAAGGATTAACGCTACTGGGTGGGCGATTAGATCGTAAGCCTTTAGAAGGCTAATGAGGCCGCCACAAAGCGTAAACAGCGTAAAAGAAAGCGGATTCAGAAGCGAGGTACCTTAATAGAGGTAGAGTGCGAGGAAATTTTATTGCTCAAAAGGACGTTAATGAGCAACTTGAGAGCGAAACGCGTCAAGGCAAGGCGCGCTTCGGTGTAAGTAGGCAGTAAACATCGCGCTGTGGGCGCTGTAAGAAGCCAGGGTATAATTCCCGTACGTGCTAAAAAGATACTAAGGAGGCTTCTTAAGCTAGGATAGTTGTTATTCTTATTATATTTTAATGCGTTGTTGAGATATATAAGTATAAACGCGTAGAAAGTTGGTGAGGTGGACGGCTCGCTTGCATGGACGGCTCGCTTGCCAACTACGTTAGCAATTTAGTCTTCTACGCCTAGCTAAATATAACATTCGCAAAAGGAAATGTGTTCTTTTTAGAAAAACATTAGCGTCGGCGAAACGTATAAGTAACGATGGAATATGGGATCGTAGGGGGACATAGAGTGAGTGGTGATAATGTGTGCAATCATGTGGTAATAGCAAGTTCTGGTCAACGCATCTTATCAGCATACGCTGATCCATTTAGTTACTCCTACAACTTCGGCGGCTTCCCCAGGCTGACCTTGTCATGGTCACATGTGTAGCAGACCTCGCCCTTCAGGCCATTGCTTTGCTGCCTCCTTATGACTCCTCTTACTAGTGCAGATCTTCTTCCGAGTGAAACCGTCTCGCAATCGATTCGAACCGTCTCCTCCGCTTGAATAGGAGATAAGTATGAACAAGTCAACGTACGACTGACATGTCCATTGTCCCAAAACCCAGGTTTCGCCGCAGCGTTGAGCACGCTGCTCGTCGCGATGTCAAGGATACTCGCCACAGCCCCACCGTGCATTTTACCACCCGCGTGACACAGCTCCGGTGTGATTGGAAGCTCAAAGCTCACAGCGCAGAGTGGAATGGAACTATCGTGGCTCTTTTCGTCGCGACAGCTGACCTGAAGAAGCTTTAGGTTGCTATCGATATCGTGGCCATAGTACTAGACATCGTTAGTTGTGATTTTGAGATCATGAGATCATGTTTCGCTCCTACCCTCTCGTCTATGTGATCCAACGCATATTGGACGAAGAGGTTGGCCAGCTGAAGTGGTGGGATACGGGTATCAAGCGGAAACATCATTGGGAAAGGACAGTTGTTCCGGACTGTATTCAGGAGAATTCGCTACTGTCTTACCGGCCTTTTGTTGAGAACTCGTGTAAGAACGAGCTGATGAGAAAACATAGGGAAGGACGTGGAATCTGGCATAGCCTCTGAACTTATATTGTGACGTTATAACCTCGGGTAACGCTTCGGGTGTTGGTGGGGTTAAAGTCTATTTCGACCCCGCTATGCTTGCTATGAGCGGTATGCGAGAATTAACTTTATTGCTATAAGTTAAGCATAGCGTAGCAGTCTAGTGCCCGCTGTTACTGGGCTAACTTAAACTATTAGCCTTAACTTTAATTTACCACTACGAGTTAAGGGCGGTAAAACTAAGGCGGAACCTTAATCTGGGAATCACGTGCCTTTAGCTTCATTAATCAGTTTCAACTATATGCGCCCCGCGCTGTCACTACTACATCTAGTTCCGGTGTATGAGCGTCTGCGACATCGCCGGCGCAACATACGGACCCGACCATCTGGCCATCGAGGCCTATTTTGAGACTGACGTGCCTTATCAGCAACTAGAAGCGCAATACACGTTCCGTAGCGCCAACTGGGAGGCCGTCAGAAGCGATGTAAGGAAAAAGCTTATCGAGGAGCCACCCCCAGATGCCCAAGACATCGAAAGCTTCACCAACTACCTATCCGGTACAGTATCGGCAGCCCTGCAGCGCTGCGTCCCCAAAGCGAGACCGTCACCATACGTGAAGAAGTGGTGGACGGCGGACCTTACTTAACTGCGCAGGTCATTCACTTATTTCAGAAACCAAGCGAGAGCGCGCCGGAGATAGGGCTCGCCGGACGCCTGGCTGGAAACAGAGGCAAGGGAAGCGGCGAAGAGATTCTATGACACTATGAGGCGCCAGAAGCGAAGGTGCTGGAAGGACTTTCTTGCAGAGCCGACCAACATCTGGAAAGCGGCTAAGTATCTCACTGAGCCGGGAAGCAGCGGTCTACTGTATAGGCTCTGACAGTCCTCCAACAACGCATCTACGACGTGTGGCGCGAGGGCAAGGTTATCTCGCTACTATTATTTGATGTTAAGGGAGCCTATAACGGCGTAGCTCGAGACGTGCTCCTCCGGCGGCTCCGACAAAGAAGGATCCCGGAAGTCTTAGTAAAGTAGGTGGAAGCTTTCTGCTCTAATAGGAGCGCCTTAGTAGTAGTAAACGGCAAGACCTCTAGGGTTATAGACCTATTATAGGTAGGGCTTCCGTAGGGGTCGCCTCTCTCGCCGATATTATTTCTATTCTTTAACGCCGACTTAGTACAGTCTGTTACTAACAAGAATAAAAGAGCTATCGCCTTTATTAATAACTATAGCGCCTGGGTCACCGGCCCGTCCGCAAGCGAAAACGTGGCGAAGCTCTAAAGAACGGTGGTGGCGCGGGCTAAAGAGTAGGAAGCGACAAGCGGCGCAACGTTCGAAGCGGAGAAGACGACGCTTATCTACTTTATACGGAACGCGTAGAGGCTATTAGACTAGCCGATCGTAGTAAAAGAAGAGAAAGTATCCCTAAAAGCGTAAGCTAAGATTCTCGGCGTCGTCTTCGATTAGGAACTTGTAACGAGCGGGCCTCTGCCTCTAAGGATCCAACACCAAAGAGGGAGAAAACCTATCGAGGGGGTTTTCCTTGAGTGGGTACAAGAAGAGGGTGAGAGCAAGTCGAACACGTAACAAGACTAAGCACTGCGTGCGAAGGCCGTGTTACTAATAATTGGTGCTGAATTGTTATTAAAGTTGACTACGAAGGTCAAAGCTATCTAAGAAGTGTAGTTTATATACATATAGGAAAGGTTCTCAATCTAGTATTAATCTGTTCCTAATCTGGGTAGGGGTTAGGTTTTTAACAGATTAATGGTGTCTTTGATCTGGTTAATCTGTCCCTTGATGCCTAAGGCATGCGAGATTAAATAGATTAATTTCTTGGCGTTACGTAAGCCACGTGTTCCGTTATAGATCCCTTTTATACCGCGGCTGTGCTCCCCGCTTGCCTTCCTACTCTATAGTTTCCTAACCCTATAAAGGCTGTGCTATAATACTATTCCCCCCTTTAAGGATCTTCAGCCCGAAGATTCTCCTACACTAGTAGGTATAAGTTCCTAGGATAGTCCTTATATTATTTCTACGCGTTTCTTTACCTTTCGCTTATTATAGATAGGGCTTCTACTTCCTCTACTTCTCATCATTATTATCTTGCGGATTCGATTGCACAGAAACCTTATAAGATGCCTACCCCCTATAGCGCTTATCGGTCGGCGAAGGCTTAGTGCTTCATAAGTCTAGATTCTAGTCGGTGTAGTCACTGTATCTAGAAGAACTGAAGGTGCGATTTAGTAGTAATATAGAAGGATTATAAGTTTTTCTTATTTTTTCTAATGCTGGCTAATTTATTCTAGGGTAGAAGATTTATTCCGAGATGGATGAGTTAGAGCGACAGCTAGATAAGGCGTAAGAGTTAGAAGAATAGATTCTTCTAGAAGAGATAGCTATTTAGAAATATTATTTAGAGGCTCGTTCTAAGGTACGTTATCTAAAACGTTAGCTCGGGTTTCTAGATAAACGTCGAAAGAAGATATTTAATCGCGAGCTATTCTCTATTAAGAAGCTTAAGAAGTTAGAGAAGAAGAGTCACGCTATACGACGTATAGCTAGCGAGGATATACCGACTTCGAAATGTTCTTCGAGTTCTTTTACTATCGAGGCGTCCTTGAGTTCTAGAGGTCCATAGCCGAATTTAGTGGCTAGGATTACGTTTCCATCGGGTGCTAAGTTATGGATGGATCCGTTCTTCTAGGGCGACCCCATTTCCGCGGGAGGTTAGGGTTCTGACGATAGAATTCTATAATAAGATCTAGGTGTATATCGTTTTTTAGTACCTACTAGTTATCTTTATTCCTGTATCCTTCCTATTTAACAAGATATTTAAGCTAACGACCGAACCGCTTATAGTCTAGGATCTTCTTAACCGGGTACTAGTTTTCTTTAGCGTTAGGATTTTCTAGTACAATTTCTTTTTAAGTTTCTAGGATAGTGACATTTTCTAGTACTAGCTCGAGTAATCCTATATAAAAGGTAGAATTTATTCGTATATTAGATAATTTAAGTCGATACGTAACTTTTTTAAGTTTTTCTATAATTTCGAATAGACTAATTTTCTTAAAATCTAATTTATTGCTTGGCCATTTTAATTTAATATTTTTTATAAGAAGGTACACTTTATTCCCCTTTTTAAGATTCGGTGCCGCCTAGTGCTGTTTATTATAGTATTTAAATATTATAATTCGTATATATTTAAGGTCAAGACTAATAGCTTTATATAGTTCTTTTAGCTACTCGGCCTTAAGAACACCTTTCTAGGCTAATTTTCTACTTAGAATGGCTTCTCTATACGCGTCTAGTTTAAACCCATAGTTGGTAAAGAACGGGGATACGTTAGTTAACTCTTATTTAGCGCTATTATAAGAGAATTATGCTATAAGCAACTATATAGCCTAGTTATTCTATAGGTAGTTAATATAATAGCGAAGATATTACTCAAGAGTCCGGTTTATCTATTCTATCTAGCCGTCAGTTTGCGCGTATACTGTTATAGAGAGTTTATTTTTTACTCTAAGCTAGCGTATAAGCGTTTACTAAAATTTAGATCTTATTAGCTTATTTCTATTCGAGACTAATACTTCCGGTATTCCGCAATCCGCGAAGATATATTGGAGAAATATATAGGCTAGCTATTCTATATTCGATATCTTAAGGTAGGGTAAAAAGTATATGTACTTCGTAAGTCTATCGACGAAGACTAGAATTAAGTCGAACTTAACTTCTATAAGCGAATCTCTAGACTCTAGTAGCTTTATAATAAAGTCTAGTGTAACCTATTACTATAGTTGTTCTAGAATTCTAAGGGGCTATAGATGTTTGTACGGGGCGTATATCGCGGCTTTACTTTGGATGTAAAGATTATATTATAAGACTATATGCTAGACTATTTTTCGTAATCCTAGAAAGTAGAAGTTTCACGTAATTCTTTTAGTCGTTCTATTAATGCTCTAATGTTTATACGCGGGTACTATATATATATCTTTAATGAGTACTTCTTGTAGTCTAGTCGGGATATAGATTAATTCTTTAAAGAGAAGCGTTCCTTCTCTATTCTAAGTAATACG
>JAJJID010000408.1:0-36916 GCA_022204955.1 Macrophomina pseudophaseolina | reverse complement strand
GCTGACTCTCTACGGTGTTTCCGTTAAGCTTATTAATGGTATGTAGGGGCTCTCCCAGCCCCTAAAGCTTAAGTTTATGCTATAGAGTAGGTAATATAGTATTAAGATATGTTCTCTTCTTATTTTTCTTAAAGCTAAGGGCATAGTCTAGGTGCCTTAAAAGGGCATCTGCTGGATTAGACTTACCTAGCTTATATTCGATATTAAAATTAAACTTAGCTAAGGTTTCGGTATAAAGGGCTTAACGAGCCATAAGGCTCTTAGTTATTATAAAATACCGAAGGTTATTATAATCTAATAGTACCCGCACCGGCGTCTACGCGTGTGCTAGATAGGGACGCTAATGCTTAAAATATTATATGATCACATAAAGCTCCTTATCGTAGGTATCATATCTAATCTTAGCTCCACTAAATTTGTGGCTAAAGTACGTAACGGGGTGCTAGTGGCGTTAATCGCCCTTAGCCCCTATAGGCTAGAGGAGAATGCCATTGTAGGCGTAGTCCGAGGTGTTAGTAATAAGTATAACTAGTAGATTCGGGTTATAGTACCATAGAATAGGCATATACATAAAGTATACTTTTAGCCTGCTAAACGCCTGCTTTATATCTATGGGCTACTCTTAGGGCCTATACTATTTAGTTAGCCCTTTCTTCAGTGCTCATTTTATATTCGGATTTAGGTCCTAGGCTACCTTCTTTAATAAGCTTGTTAGTGGCTATACTACTGTAGAATAATTCTAAATAAAGTGCCTGTAGAAGCTAGCAAAGCCTACGAAAACCTAAATATTACGATAGCTTTACGGCTCCGGCTAGTCTTTAATTGCTTCGACTCTTACAAGGTCTATAACAACCCTCCGAGGGATAACGATAAACCCTAGGAACTTAATGTGCTTAGTATAAAAACTATACTTAGACGGTTTAGTGTAGAGGCCCTAATTACGTAGTCTTTAAAGAACTTATTTTACGTACTTAACATATTAGGACTCGTCCACTAAGTATATAAGTATATTATCTAAATACACTACGCAAATCATGTCCACTAGGCCTCCTAGGGCTCGGTGAATATATGATTGGAAGGTTGCGGGCATGTTAGTTAAGCTAAATAGTATAACTAGGTACTTAAAATGCCTATAACGAGTCTTAAATATAGTTTTCCACTTATTATCTTCCTTTATGCGGATTCAGTAATAAGCATTGCGCAAGTCCAGCTTAGTAAAAATCTTTACGGTGCTTAGGCGGTCTAGTAACTCGTCTATAAGAGGTATAGGATAGCCGTTCTTAACGGTAACCTTGTTTAGGCCTCTATAATCTATATATAACCGCATGGTGCCATCTGCCTTGGGGGCGAAGAGGACAGACGTACCCGCGGGTGACTTACTATACCTAATCCACCCCCGTTCCAGTGCCTTATTAATGTATTCCCTAAGGATCCGTAGCTCGGATTGGGAGAGTCTATATAGGGGCATTAACGGCGGTCCGGAACCTATAACGAGGTCGATAGCATAGTCGAACTTAGTATATTACGGTAGCTTAGTAGCTTATTCGTTTAAAAAGACGTCTAAGTAC
Source organism: Macrophomina pseudophaseolina (assembly GCA_022204955.1). Taxonomy (NCBI): domain Eukaryota; kingdom Fungi; phylum Ascomycota; class Dothideomycetes; order Botryosphaeriales; family Botryosphaeriaceae; genus Macrophomina; species Macrophomina pseudophaseolina. The sequence continues at coordinate 35,348 of JAJJID010000408.1, read as the reverse complement.
TTCCTATATATATCCGGAATCCCGTCGCGGACCTCCTTAGCCACTCTGGCTAGGAGTGCGTCTGCTAAACTAGCGAGTTCCTTATACGGCTCGTATACTTTTTAGATACGGAAGTGCAGCCCTTATAAGTAGGTAAGCTTTCGATTAGAACGGAGCCCTTCTAGGTTTCTATTACCCCTACCCTACTTTTTATATACTTAAAGTATGCTTTTCTTATACTAAGAGGCTACGGAAGAGTTAAGGTTACCTCCCTAACTTCCTAGGCCGCCCTTAGGGACGAGCTGGTAGTTAGATAGCTAGAGAGAGTATATTTACTCTCCTAGCTTTAGGTCCTAGAGTAGTTTCTCGACGCTTACTAGGTGCGCAAGCTCCAGCGAGCCAATACCCTAGCGGAACGTCCCTCTCCTAAAGTCGATAATAGGCCCGGCAGCCCTTAACTAGGGTATACTAAGTATAATATCGTAGCCCGTAAACGAGCCACTCTAGTAGGTTTAGGGTTCGGTAGTACGCATAGCGCCCTCCGAGTCATACGTGGTAACTCCTATAATGTAGGGGTCGTGCAACGTAATAGTAGTATTATTAAGAAGGTGGGTAAACGGCTTAATACTAGCTTACATACTTTACAAGGTAAGTCGCTCTACGTATTTAAGAGATACGAGGTTTAGATCGCAACCGTAGTCTATTAGTGCTCGGATTTTAATAGGACTAAATAGGATCTCTATTAACGTAATAATTTCTATACGTTTTAAACTGCCTCCCGTTTAAGGCCCTAACTATAAAGAGAAGAGGGAAGCGATTAGGGCTTTTCTTTTTCCGAGCCTTGCTTACCTTTATAGTTCGCCTAGTTGGCGTGGCCTTTGGTCTGCTTTTCGCCTACGTTCGGGGTGCTAGACCCGTGCGAACCGCCTACGTTTGGGGGAGCTAACGCTTTAGACCGTAATTAGTCCCCTTTAGCCCTTTTGCCATTCCTAAAACCCTTATAGGGCCCAGTGCGTCCCGGGCTAGGGGTAATAAGAGGGCGCTTAGTCCCCTACGACTATTATCCTTCCTCGCCTTTCTTATAGGGCCTTGTTGCCTTTAGAGTTTACTTAACGCGTTGGATTTCGGCTACTAAATCCTCTTCTGCCTGCACCCTAGTAAGGAAGGACTGGCGCACGAGCTCCGTACGTATAGATAGTAGAAGTCGGGAGTAGATCTAGTTAATATAGTAATCTACGTCGTAAATCCGGTACGTAAATTTATCCTCGTATATCTTTATCTAAGCGTAGAAGTCTATAAACCTCTGGCCCTCCTTTATTACTATAGTATAGTAACTAACGGCATTGTCAAGGCGGTAAACAATAGGATTACGAATATAATCCTACACTAACGTCTTAAACTCCTGCTAAAGTAGCTCTAGCTTCTCCTTATTTATTAAACGTCTTTGGACGTGCTAGGAGAGGGTTTTATACTTAGACAGCCCTTTAGTGGTCCAAAGGGTCCTTCTAAGACAGTCCTTGTTTACCCGGTACACGCCGAAGCGTGTCTCCACTGCATTTATCCATAAGTCGTATAAACCCTAAGTAAGGCCTTCGAGTTTAGAAGGTAGGTTCCTCACGAGGAGGTCGAGTCGCTTTTCGCTATCGTCCACTATGCTTTCTGCATGCGTTTCGCCTGCGTTCGGCATAGAAACGGTCGGCCGTTCGCCAGTAAGGGCGGCTCGCAGTTGCTATAAGAGCTTAACGCGATTAAGGCGTTCTAGAAGCTCGGCTTCTAGTACGCCTTCGGTAGGTGCGCTACGCAAGCGCTGCAACTCGTCGGCGGCTGCAGCCACCCCTGGCTCGGTCACGTCACCGGATAGGTGATTAGTATCCCGGACATCCCTATCAACGGTTAGCGTTGGACGGTCTTCGAGGGTTAATAAGCCTGTTTCGGTTAATTCGACTCGAGTATTTGAGCGATTCTATTAACGCCTAGTGCCCATTATCGTGTGATCATCCTTTAGCTTTCGGAAGCGTCGGAACTGGTGTGTTTAGCTCTTTAAGGCCGGCTGCTTTTCTAAAAGGAACTGTAAAGGATTCGATTGTGAGCAAATAACGGGTTATAAGCAGGGAGCCTTTAAAGAGTAGTATTCTCAGGTGCGAATCCTTGGTGGTGAGGATTCAGCTACGGTGGCCTGGTTATAGCTAAGGCCTGTGCGTTGCACGTAATAAGCACGTGGAGCGCATGGTAGTAGCAGACGGGCCTATTGCCCTAACAGTTCTCTGCTAGATCCGGCGTAGTCTTCGCGACTCTATCTGGGCCTCCTTGCATTCTTTCGTCCACCCTAGCGACGACTGCGACGATACTCGTAGCGGTAGGGTTAATAACTTAATCGCGTCTTTAATGGCTTGGATTAGGGCACCTGTGAGGTTCTTAAGTGCCTCTATTAAGTGTAGAGGTTTTATCAGGGGAAGACTTTTCTTAAAAGTCCGCTTGAGCTTTATAATATCTATACTTTTCTAGTTCGGCCTTACTTCAGGTGGGCGCCTCGACGGGGACAGGTCCACGACCGTACTTATAGGAATGTGGTCCGAGTCTTGCTAGAGGTCCTCTCTTACCTAGTACTTAACTAGGTGCTCTAGAATGCCTGCCGTTATAAACGCTAGGTCTATGGTGGTTTGGGCGTCGTTTCTCGCGAAGGTGGGGATCGCCGGTGGGGAGGCTAGGTGTAGTAAGAAGCGCTCTAGTAGGTTAATAAGCTTGTCTGCCTCTCGATCCTAATGGCTGTACTCGGGTCCCGTCTATTTATTTATTTATTTATTTATTTATTTAGTTTAACGTCCTTTTAGAGTCGGAGACTATTGAAGACGGGCCATAAGAGCCTTTTCTACTTTTAGAGTTCTATACAGGGGTTGGTCGAGGTTCGTACTAGGAATAGTTGGCTTCAATGCCTAAAGAGAGGTTTTCCCTCTAAGGAAAGAATAGGAGATATTATAAAACAATCGAAGAACTAGTAAGATAAAAGGAGTGTAGACGTCGAGCGTATTTATACCCCGTCGGGCAGGTCGTTAAGCATCCACCGACGCGTGGATATCTTCGTTTTTTAAAGGAAGTCTACCGTAGCAGAGATTCCTTCGGTTGTGGAGAGAAGGTCCCGAAGGTTCATTCGGTTTGCGCTTAGAGTGTTCTTTACTAAGAGCCTTTCGGTTCTGTATAGAGGACATTCTAGCAGTAGGTGTCTCGGTGTTTATTTTACAGTACCAGAGCATGGACATCCATCGTCTTCTGCATAGTTAAAACGATGGAGATAGGACCTAAAGTAGCCGTGTCCTATCTTCAGCTAGTAGAAGGCAGATACTGTTTCCCTTACCAAAGTAGGGGGCTTAAGCTTCCGTTTAATCTTCCAACCGAAATTCTTGCTATACGTGGATAAGGGAGTCGACTTCCGCCTGTTTTCCCACTCGTCGTACAGCCTTCCCTTAACCTGCATACCGTAGTATACGAGGCTGGGTCTATCTATATCCGGTAGTAGGGTAGCGGCCTTCTTTACTACTAAGTCGGCTTCCTCATTGCCATGGACATTGACATGTCCTGGCACCCATTTGATTACGACTCTGTTGCCCTTATCCTTTAGCTTCTAGGCAGCCGTAATTGCCCGGAGTTGCCATGTCTGGCCAGGCGTATTACCTAGACTCTCTAGCCTCGAGATTGCGGCCTGGTTGTCTGCAAACACTGCGATCTCCTTCGAAGAATATCCTTTTTTATTGGCAAGCTCAAGGGCGGTAGTAATGCCCTCGAGTTCGCCGTTGTAGACAAGAGTATTGGGACCGAGGTTCTTAGTAACCCTATCTTAGATTTCTTCCTTGGATTAGCTGTGGTCAAGTAGTACTACTCCGACGCCAACGCCGGTTCCATATGGTATAGCGGAGGCATCAGAGTATATCGCTACGAGGTTGCTAGAGGCTGCTAGCAGCGTGTTTCTATACTCTACAGCAACAGATGCCTTATCTAGAGCAGAGATGCTAGTAGTATAGGGCAAGCATCCGTACCATGGCGGGAAGAGAAAAGGATCAATCTATTTAATTTCTTGCGGAATATTCCGGAGTATGCCCTTCACTCTTTCCAGTCTTATAGTTATATTATTGTCTCTATTCTCTAGGTTTATCTTATCGAGCTCAAGCCGAATTAGATAGGTGTCTCCAAGTGTCTTAGTCCTAAATGCATACCGGCGAAGGTTTGCATCCAGGCGGAGGTCGACTAGTAGGATTACGGCTTCTATTTCCATAGGCCCGATGGGTGCCGTCTTAAACACTCCTAGAATTTTTCGAAGAATAAGGTTTTAAAGGAGGTTAAGTTGGCGTTTAACTGCCCATTGGCGTTTCCAGTAGATCTAGCTACCATAGTCGGCTATGCTTACAACACAGGCGTTGTAGAGTTGTCGGATAGCACAAGGGGAGAGCCCTCGTTCGACATTAGCCAGTCTAGATAGCCGGTGGAAGGCGAACCGTGCTTAGCTAACTCTTATAGAGACGTGATCTTTAAATAAGAGCAGCGGGTCGAAGAAGACTCCCAGCCATCTAACCAAGTTCTTAGGCTCTTTTACCTCGCCGTCTAGCAGGGTAATAGGCGAGGAGGTAGCTTCTTTGCCCTTACTAAAATGCAGCAGTTCAGTCTTTACCAGGTCAAAGGCTACGCCTTTCTCCTCGCCGCGTTTATAGAGTTCTTTTATCTCTTCTTCTAGTATTTTAATGTTGCGTTTAAAGCTGCCGGAGCTAGCCAAAACCGCTATGTCATTAATATAGGAGAAGTAGGTGACTTTTCGCGAGGAGAAGAGCTCTCGGAGGTAGATAAGAAAGAGTATTAGAGAGACTAGGCTTCCCTGCGGTATACCAGTCTCTATGGGACTAAACTCTTCTTCTTCTCCGTTAAACGCGAGCCGTAGTCGTCGGTTATTAAGGAAGGACCGTACCCACGCGAGCAGGTTTAGTGGGAGACCGATCCTTGCCATAATGGCCAATAGCTGTTCCTATGCAACATAGTCGAAGGCGCCTTTAACGTCTAAGAATACGACCGTAGACTTACGTTTAAGCCTCCGGTTTTCTTCTACCTTATTAGTTAATAACAAGGCGGCGTCTACTGCGGATTTCTTTAGCCTTCCTCCGATCTAGGAGGGGTCTAAAAGATTTATTGTCTCTGCAAGGTAGCCGAGGCGTTTGGCTATAATCCGTTCTAGAATCTTGCCAAGGCAGTTCAGAAGGCTGATGTTGGAATATCACGTGTTTGTACATTAGATTTAGCTTAGTCATTGACGAGACTGGATAAGAGGCCTACCCCTGAGCGGCCCTCTCAGTCCTCATGCCACTCATTCTCAATTGATGGTATCACCACTAAATCCAACACTTGATATAGTGCAGCGAATCAGCTACGATGTTTTAGTATAGTAGAGACTTCATCTTAGAAATAAGGAAATGGCTGCCAGCCGAGAATTTAACGCAGCGTCACTAGTTTTTCTCCCCGTACTTAAACTAATCCTCTTGACTAGTGCCCCCGACGGGATTCACACTCGAGTAAGGTCTATGTAAGTCAACATAGTCCCCGTGTCCTACAAGAATCAAAGAACTTACTATTGATTGGATTAACATTCCCGATGCGCTGGTATGAGAATGATCCGACCGGATAATATTGCTATCCTTGTTAGGAACGGTGAACATTTTTTCACATTCCTGGGGTTCCGGGCATTCCAGACGGTTCTGATTCTGTACGATTAAAGTATTATGATGCCTAGGAATGCACACATGTTTAGAAGAGTAACTTGGCCTGTAATGTCGTAGAAGGATGGAAACGTGCAGCGATCAGTTTATCCGGTAAGAGGGGCGCGAAATGATCCAATGCTTTTTTATCTACGATTGATCTTGAATTACCGTGATTATGAGAATAGCTTTGCAATGAACACTCGCAATATTCTTGCTTATAGTCCCACCTTTCCAAGGAACAATATGGCTACAGTTTAGTAAACAATGGGTTGTGAAGCATGCCGCTTAAAGTAGGCGTTGCTACGGAAAAGCGCTCGGAAAGCACTCACAGATACTTGAGTTTGTGTCGTTGCCCAGTACTACGTTCCCATAGAATGTTGCGGGTCAGCTACGATATCAAAGATTACGTAGGTATATGCCCAACCCATATCGACCCAACAGATACAACGGTATCTATAAAGTGCTTGCGGCGTTGATTCTAATCCATTGTCAAAGGCCAGAACTAGCCCTCAAGGAGTTCGCCATTCATTATCCATCCATCAAGTTTCAGGCGCGTCCCGATATTTGCACTAATGCGTTTCCCAACGACGGTTATAGCCGCTTTGCTAGCGGTTACAAAGCTTGCCGTTAGCGCACCAAAAGCTTCTGAGCAAGAAAGAGAAAAAAGGCAGATTCTAGCAGGTAAGTACTTAAGAGACACAGCAAAGGAGTAATAAAAGTTATAGTGCAACGATTAGACTAATAGCTCTGAGCAGCCCCGCTTGCCACTATAACTAGGACATCCGGAACAGCAGCATACACAAGTACCGTCCCGACGGTCACCCAAGGATTGCTCGGCCAGAGGTCGACCACAGTCGTTGTGGTAAATGTACCAGCGCCACCGCCTACTTATGCTACTGTCACCCAAACCTCTGGCGTTGCAGCATTCACGAGCACTGTCCCCACGATCATCCAAGGATTGCTCGGCCAGACGACGAGCACAGTCGTTGTGGTCAATGTACCAGCGCCACCGCCTACCTATTCTACAGTCACTCGCACTTCTGGCGCGGCAGCGTTCACGAGCACCGTCCCGACGATTATCCAAGGACTGCTCGGCCAGACGACGAGCACGGTTGTAGTGGTTAATGTACCAGCGCCACCGCCTACTTATGCTACTGTCACCCAAACCTCTGGCACTGCGGCATTCACGAGCACTGTCCCCACGATCATCCAAGGACTGCTCAGCCAGACGACGAGCACAGTTGTTGTGGTCAATGTACCGGCGCCATCGCAAAATCTCCTGTCGATCCTTAATCCAATTAACTCGGTAGTATCCTTGATCGCAAGTCCTCTTAGTTCAGGTATCTCCTCGCTTCTTAACCCTATCAGCTCGGCTATTCCCTCACTCCTTAGCCCCGTCACGTCGGCAATCCCTTCTATCCTCAGCCCGGTCGAGTCTGCCCTCCCCTCGATTCTCAGCCCGGTCGTTTCAGCTGTCCCATCGGTTCTGAGCCCTGTCGAGTCTGCTATCCCCTCGGTCCTCAGCCAGGCTGCGTCTGCGCTCCCATCGGTCCTGAGCCCTGTCGTGTCAGCTGTCCCCTCGGTTCTCAGCCCAATCGAGTCTGCTATCCCCTCGGTCCTCAGCCAGGCTGCGTCTGCGCTCCCATCGGTCCTGAGCCCTGTCGTGTCAGCTGTCCCCTCGGTTCTCGGCCCAGTCATCTCAGCTGTCCCCTCGGTCCTCAGCCAGGTCGAGTCTGCGCTCCCCTCGGTTCTCAGCCCAATCGAGTCAGCTATTCCGTCTGTTCTCAGCCAGGTTGAGTCTGCGCTTCCATCGGTCCTGAGCCCTATAGAATCAACTATCCCCTCGGTTCTGAGCCCAGTCGATTCTGCACTCCCCTCGGTCCTTAGCGCGGTCGACTCTGCTCTCCCCTCGGTCCTTAGCCCAGTCGAGTCTGCCCTCCCCTCTATCCTGAGCCCTGTAGAATCAGCCATCCCCTCAGTCCTAAGCCCGGTGGAGTCCGCCCTCCCCTCGCTGCTTAGCCCGGTCGAGTCTGCGCTCCCCTCAGTCCTAAGCCCTATAGAATCAGCTGTCTCTTCGGCCCTGAGTCCAATTGAGTCTGCACTTCCCTCGGTCCTCAGTCCAGTGGAGTCTGCGCTCCCCTCGGTCCTCAACCCAGTCGAATCTGCAATCCCCTCGGTTCTGATCCCAGTTGAGTCTGCACTTCCCTCGGTCCTTAGCCCAATCGACTCCGCTATCCCGTCGATTCTTAACCCAATCGAGTCTGCACTCCCCTCGGTCCTTAACCCAATCGAGTCGGCACTCCCCTCGGTCCTCAATTCAGTGGAGTCTGCGCTGCCCTCGGTCCTAAGCCCTATAGAATCAGCTATCCCCTCGGTTCTCAGTCCAGTCGAGTCTGCACTTCCCTCGCTCCTTAGCCCGGTCGAATCTGCACTGCCTTCGCTTCTCAGCCCGGTCGAGTCTGCTCTCCCCTCGGTGCTGAGCCCAGTCGAGTCTGCCCTCCCGTCGATTCTTAACCCAATCGAGTCTGCCCTCCCGTCGGTCCTCAGTCCAGTCGAGTCTGCACTGCCCTCCCTCCTTAGCCCGGTCGAGTCTGCTCTCCCCTCGGTTCTGAGCCCAATCGAGTCTGCGCTCCCCTCGGTCCTCAATCCAGTGGAGTCTGCGCTCCCCTCGGTCCTCAGCCCAATCGAGTCTGCACTTCCCTCAGTTCTGAGCCCAGTTGAGTCTGCGCTCCCCTCGGTTCTGAGCCCAATCGAGTCTGCGCTTCCATCGGTCCTGAGCCCTATAGAATCGGCTATCCCCTCGGTCCTCAGCCCGGTTGAGTCTGCGCTCCCCTCGGTTCTGAGCCCAATCGAGTCTGCGCTCCCCTCGGTCCTCAATCCAGTGGAGTCTGCGCTCCCCTCGGTCCTCAATCCAGTGGAGTCCGCTATCCCCTCGATTCTTAACCCAATCGAATCAGCTGTCCCTTCTCTCCTCAGCCCAGTCGAATCTGCACTCCCCTCGATCCTAAGCCCGGTCGAGTCTGCACTTCCGTCAATTCTTAGCCCTATAGAATCAGCTGTCTCCTCGGTCCTAAGCCCAATCGAGTCTGCGCTCCCCTCGGTCCTCAATCCAGTGGAGTCAGCTATCCCCTCTCTCCTAAGTCCAATCGATTCTGCGCTCCCGTCGATTCTCAGCCCTATAGCATCAGCTGTCCCCTCAATTATTAGCCCGGTTGTTTCAGCTGTTCCCTCGATTCTTAGCCAGGTTGAATCTGCGCTTCCATCGGTTCTCAGCCCAATCGAGTCTGCTGTCCCCTCGGTCCTCAGCCAAGTTGAGTCTGCGCTCCCCTCGGTTCTCAGTCCCATAGCATCAGCTATTCCCTCGGTTCTGAGCCCAATCGAGTCTGCGCTTCCATCGGTCCTGAGCCCTATAGAATCAGCTATCCCCTCGGTCCTAAGTCCCATAGCATCAGCTGTCCCCTCTGTTCTCAGCCAGGTTCAGTCTGCGCTGCCCTCGGTTCTGAGTCCCATAGCATCAGCTGTCCCCTCGCTCCTCACACCAGTCCAGTCGGCGCTCCCATCGATTCTGAGCCCAGTCGTATCTATACTCCCCTCAATTCTCAGCTCGGCCGAGTCACCGATTCCGTCTGCTCCAAGTCCTATAGGATCAGTTGTTTTATCAAGCGTCGCTACCTATAATCCTCCAGTTTCTACTTTCCTTTCATTAGCAAGCCCGGCCTTTTCTCCGTCTTATAACGTGCCCGGCGTACCTACGACTTTATCACCAGCGGCCAGCCCCTCTTTCGGAGCACCATCATCTAGTGTGTTAGGGTCCTCTCCCACCAATCAACCTGGCGGCCCTGGATTGCCCTGCACTGGGCCTTTTTGCGCCTTTTACTCTTGGCCTTATCGCGGCCCGACCCCGTATATCATCTCGCAGGGTGTCATAAACGGCCAAGCTTTCCGGTTTATCTTTTACTCCAACTCCCTCGTTGGCATCAACGGCGGCTTCCTCGATCCACGCACGGGTACCTATCAGAGCCGGCTACCGGGCGGGCCGCTTTGTTCGCTGTCGCAGAACGGTCTTCGCATTGGGAGCAGATTAGTGCCCTATCCGCAGGCGTGGCTGTCTATCCTTGAGGCGCTGGGCATCTATCTCTTTTAGCCTAGGCTGACATCGCTCGTTAGCAAATCTATCTGCAGGATAATTAAAGGTTTGGAGGAAATTACGGAATGGATAGTAACTTAGCTGTTCTCGTAGTTTGTTCCTAGTGAATGGTTATTTTTACATTTTTACGCTTAGGTGCACCGACAGACATTGTTGGAACAGTGGCTTCACGAGTGTGATATGTAACGGCGAGCCTCTGCCTCCAGGGATCCAAACACCAAGGAGGGAGGAAACCTGTCGAGGAGTTTCCCAGAGTGGGTACACGAAGAGGGCGATAACAATTCGAGCACGTGACAAGACTGAGCACTGGGTGCGAAGGCCGTGCTACCAATAGGGTCCGAATTCTGTTGTTGGAGTTGACGAGGAATGTAAGGCAGCAAAGCCCAAAGAAGGTAGGAGTGCTATCAACGAAGTTCTAAGCACGAAGAAGAGAAGAAGAGGTGGTGCGGAGGTGAAGGAAGGAAAGCATGTAGCCCTCCGCCCCTGTCTGCCCGACCGTCCGTCGATAAACAACCACCTCACAGCGAGAAGGAAATTTTGAAATTGCGCCTCACAAAAAAGCGCAATCGCCCCGCAACGCGCACTGAGCCGCTCTACCATGGCGGTCGCCGACGCCTTGCGGCCCGGCGATGACCCCCTCTCGCTCAACGAGCACGTAGGACCCCGGCACAGCAGCTTCTTGACGATGCAGGCGACCACAGACGCCGTCTGCGCTACCACGCCTTCGCACCGCTCATCAAAAGCGCCATCGAGTTGTGCGACAAAGCCCTCAGACAGCCGACGCCGGCCGAACTAAAGGCGGTTATGCACTCAGTCGTCCGGACATCAGGGACACAAGCGCCATCAAGCGCACCACTGATGCGGCAAACCCTCTGGCCCAGCGGAACACGCAGCAGAGTCCCATGACCTGGGCTCGAGCAGCGCCGATGCGGACGACAGCGACAGCGCAAACGCGGCCCGACCTCGCGCCCAGCCCGATCGAGAAATGTCGCGAATTGGCGATCAAGCTTGCAGGCCCGCAGATGGTTAGCCACCGCCGCTCGCAGCCCCCGACACACCTGAAAAGAACGCATTAACCGTGCTCTGAAGCCGCAGACGGGCCCCGGCGTGAACAAGATCTAGGTAGTCGCGGCGAAGCAGCTCCGGAGCGGGGATGTTGCGGCATCCACGAGGAACCAGCAAGAGAAGGAAACGTTGCGGGAAAGCGAGCGCAGCTGGGCGGGGACGTCTGGAGGCACAGTGCGACTCGTGGCGCACGCGTGCGGCGTCATTATGCACGGCGTACATACGAAGTCAATGGACGCCTCAGATACGGAAAACGCCATCAAGCTGCTTCAAGCGGAGAACAAGCGACCACTCCCCAATGCGGGGATTGAATATCAAGGCCGGCTTTACCATACAAATGCCGCTACTCTACGGCGAGGGGCGGGAAAGGGCGTTGGATCGACTCGAGAGGAAGATTCGGAAGTATCTCGGGGCAACAATAGTCCTAAAATCAATAGCTCAGATCGTCTCCTTCAAGGGGAACCCGCGGTTTATAGGCCACGAATATTAGTTTACCCAGCCGGGAGGCTTGCTACTCACTAGGGAATATACCACAAAGGCTGCCGTTGTGGGGCTCGGAGACATAGCACATGCTCGAGTTGCTCTTCCAAACGAGAGACAAGATATTGTATTGATGAAAGGCCGGAATGGGGTCTGAGCGTTTGAGTCTAGTGTTTTGTTTCTCTTTGCGGGGGTTTTCTTTTCACCCAAAGGAATTAGATCTCGTTTGCCATATTTATTATAGCTATCAGCCTAGCAGAGAACAGGTGCGGATTATCCATATCTATAACAAAGCAAGAACATTGGTTATATTAGATTGTAGTAACTTAACCGTGATAGGCAAGTGGATCTGATTAGATGCACTTCCCTACGATACGAACGCCTATGCCACGCTAGATATATTGTCGAAGATGACTTCTTAACATCTTAAAGGATGAAGATGCTGTAGCCAGAACTTTTATATAGCTTAGAAGTGATAGGTGATTGCTGTTTGTGACATGATGAAAATAAACCCCGAAGAAGAATCATGCTCTTCTCCCCAAACCACCAACGGGACAGAGCGCAAATGCTCCGCACCGCGGAAACTTTCACGCCCTCCTCCCTACCAAGAGAGGCATTAGGGAAACATCGAGCTGGTTCCTACAACTGCGAATACTCAACCGGTTTAGCCTTGCCAGCGAGATGCAGAAAGAGGACATCCAGAAGGACGAGGACTCGGACTCAGCAAGGGAAATGGATAACAAAGGGGGCACTAGCTGGCAAACGCTGGGTTTGTATAGCAGCCTCTACCGGTACAGGTCCAAAGGAGGTCAAGACAAATGGGGGTGCTGGAAGGAGCTAAAACGGGATAAATGGATTTATCTATCTATACCACACCCTTCCCCCCCCTTTTTTTTTCCCCTCGACTATTACGATCGCGCCTTTCATTTTCTCCTCGTAGGATGTTTGGTTTATCCTTTTCATCTATATACTATTCTGCTTCTTGCGGCTCCGTAATATTTTAGTTTTCCTTTAATATTTGACCCCACTGGGCGTGGTGTTACCGCCAGAACTGGACATGCTGTAAGGGGCCTACAGATTGAAAAAGAAGTAATAACGAATCAGCAAAACCGCAATTCTCATAAGCATCGAAGAATTTACAAGTCAAAAAGGAAGGAAGCAGAGCACAAAGAGGGAAAATCCCTCGAAGCGTCAAAGGCCGTGGACCTTGAAAATGGGTATCGAAAATGCTTTCGCCACTGTCGCGACGCCAGCGCCGATCACTACTCCTGAATGTGCAGTCAAAGAGGTTCACAGGAAGATGGATGAAGAAGACATGTTGTGACTTACCAAGACCTTCTTCGCATTGACGATCCTCCACGCCAAGTTCCTGACGCAGCCGTCGGCCTGGACGACCTCTGGCGCGAACTCGATACCGAACATCTGGTGCACTGCGAAGACGACCCTCTTGGCGAATTTCCCGTCCCGCTCGACCAGCCCACCGAAGCCTTCATCCACACTCTCCGGCGCAATCTCCGGGTCGCGGTCGAAGCAGTTGCGGACGACAGGCAGAAGAGCCTGCTCGACGGCAGCCCGCAGCGAGCTCTCCAGAAGAGAGCCGTTGGGCTCGGGGGAGACAGAATGGTTGATCTCGACGTCATCCTCGTCGAAGCGACCGATGCGGATTTCAAAGGGGAGAGAGATGGCCATGACGATGTGCTTGCCGTCGTGGTGGTAGCGGAACTCAAAGACACCCGTCGTCCACCAGAGCTTGTCGCCTGAGAAGACCATCTCGCCGGTATAAAGGTCTTTCTTTTCGCCGTCCTCGCGCTCCGCGCCGGCGACAAGCTGATCGGCGACGAGGATGCCCGAGTCGGCCCTCACGCTCTCGTACTCTCCGGGATTGGTGGCGACCCAGCGACCCTGAGAGGCCACGCGGGTGACGTCGCGGGAGGGGTTGTCCGAGACCATGTACAAACCGACCCAGTCCTTCTTTCCGTGGTTGAGAGGGGCGGTCCACCGCACCTTGATCGGGGCGCCGTATTCGAAGGACAGCGTCTCGAACTCGGCGTACTTGCGAACGGGGCCGCGGGCGTCCTCGCCTTCACGGCCAGACCGACGCTCGCGCTCCACGAGAGCGGATGAAGGCTCGCCCTCCACCTCGAGGCTGTAGTCCTTGGGATCCAGGCCGGCGAGGTCAGGCGCGACGCGCGTGATGCTAATACGGGCCGGGTAGCTCTTGAACAGGTTGGTGGCATCCTTGACGATGTGGTCGACGCCGGCGGCGAGCTTGGGGCGAGCGGCATCTATGAAGTCCTCGACGAAGTCGACCGTGTCACCGAGCACGCGGTCCACATTGCCATGCCACTGCGAAAGAGGGGCGGGGAGGGAGCGCTTGAGGGTCTTCGAAATGCCCGAGTCCTGGCGCAAGCTTTGGCCGTAAAGTTTCTGCATGTGGGGGCGTTCGACGAGCTGGATGTGCAGCAGGGTGAGGATGTGGCTGAGGAGAGCGAGGAAGAAAATCGACTTGCTCCAAGTGATGACGACGGCACCCCAGATGCCAGCAAGCCCGACCGAATGGTCTGGCTGGTTGAAGAAGCGGTAGATGCCACTGTAGTTCAGCTTCGAAGCGTTATCGAAGAAGAAGTCGCCGAAGAACCAGCCAAACTCGCCCAGGCTCTCGTAGATGCTGACGGCAGACCAGATCTTGAGGGCAATCATTGCCGCTCCAAGAACGTGCCTCAGGAGGGCCAAGCCATACTCCCAATCCGGAGGAAGGGCGTACATCTTCCAGGCGGCGGCAATGAAGCTCGCGGCGCACATGGTGCAGCTGAGGTGATAGAGACCCTTCCATTGCCTCCACGCCTCCTCGGTGCTCTCGCCGTACTTGATGAAGTGGCGAGTCCAGCGCTTCTTGTTCGACTGCTCGTTGAGGATGATGCCGATGCCGAGGGAGAACCACAGTCTCCAGGCCACGGCGTGGGCGACAAAGAGAGCCTGGTAGAAGGGCGTGTCGGGAGAGAGCAGGGTGAGGACCACGGTGTAGAGCTGGAAAAGGATGACGGAGACATCGGTGACCCTGTGGAGGTCGATGTTCTGCCAGCCCATGAGATTGTGCACGGGCGAGGGCTGGGCGGATGATGCCAAGGGCGGGGCGCCATTCACGTGGCCCGCGTCGATGGCGGGCCGCGCGCCGCTCTCGCCGGTGAGGGTGCGTTTCTTCGGGGGCGGGGGATTGTACGTCTTTTCGATGTGCGGGTTCTCGACGAGCGAAAGAAACACGAACTGCGCGGCGTGGGCGACGATTGAGATGAACAGGACCTTGTAGCTGGCCGCCATGAGCGAGATGCCGTAGAAGCCGGCGTAGCCAACCGAGTACATGGGGTGCGGGGCCATCTCGAACACGCCGTCGAAGGTGAGCTCCTGGTCGATGAGGTAGAAAAAGTCGCCCCAGTACCAAGCATAGTCCTTGACCACGCGGTGGGCGTCGAGCTTGACCCAGAGGTTGAAGAGCACGAGCGCCCAGCCCGCCAGCCAACGGGCAGCGGTCATGGCCACGCCCTCTCCCGGAGGGCGGCCGCCGCAGGCGACGGCAAAACAGCAGTACGAGACGAAGTCGGACATCAGGATCAAGTCGACGACGCGGCGGAACACGAGCCAGGTGTTGTACTCAATCGGCGCGTCCTCGAACCTGTAGTCGTCGGGGATCTTGGTCTCCATCTCGCGCTTGAGCAGCGCGTAGAGGCGCGGGTGCGGGTTCGCGCCCGCGGACGGGTCCTCGAAGACGCGAGACTTGCGCGCCCAGTTGACCAGCCTCAGGTTCTCCGACTGCTCCTTCAGGAGCCAGCCGATGCCGGCGTTGTAGCCCGCGCGCCAGAACAGGAAGACGGCGGCGAAGAAGGGGACGCGCACGGCCGAGGGGAGCAGCCAGAGAGCGAGGAGGTGCGCGGCCAGCACGGCGAGGATGATCAGATCAGAGAGGTTCTTCGGCTGCGTTGGGCTGAGCAGTTGCGAGACCATGTCCTCGGTGCGCGGCACGGTGAAGACTAGGCGAGCATCAGCACTGGAGGCGGCGCATGGGCGGTGCGGGAGCGGCGCGCGGAGGGCACAACTGACTGGTTCCGTCGGGCGTCCTGCCGTAGGTCTTCTTCTCCTTGGCATCGCCGTTGAGCTCTCTCACCCGGGCAGCGGCCTCGTCCGGCGACGCGGCAGCGGCGTGCCCGCCAGGCGGCGGGCGGCGCTCGCGCAAGGCCGGGGCGGTCCCGGGGGTCTCGGAGCCTGGCATGGCCGCGAGCGTGGAGCGGCCAGGTTGAAGGGCGCAATGGCGGAGAGGGCGGGGGAGCGCGAAGTGCGCGACGCGGCGCGCGTTGGAGGAGCTGGGGGGCGCTGAGGGCGTTGAGCGCTGGCGGGGGATGACGGGCGGCCGTCAATTGGAGGAGTCGGAGGGCGCGGTTGAACGCGAGGGGGGAGGGTCGGCGGGCGGAGGGAGTGGAGGAGGGTGAAAGTTGGAAGTGGAGTAAAGAGCGAGCGAGCGAGAGAGAGAGAGAGAGAGAGAAGCACGGCTGTCCACAGCTTGGCAGCGTGCCGCGCGTGGGATGCCGGTAGTTGAGGTGAGGGCGACCGTGGCCTGCATGTGACAGAGGCCCGAGCGCCCCTTGGCCCGCCCCGGCTGCCTGCTGCCCGCCCGCCCCACCCGTGTCTTCTCGCCCGCCCGCCCGCCCGCCCCTCCACCACCACACCACCACCACCACCACCGCGCGACCTGCGACTCGCGACGGCTGGCCACCCAAAGCGGTCCCAAGATGCGGGCGCGCAGATTGAGTTGCGCCACACGATTCACGGCCCGTTCAATTGGCGCCCGTCCCTGCTGGTCCCGGCCGCCGTCGCGTGAGCGCACTCCCGCGCCCGCCCTGCCGGGCCCCACCCCACTGACCCTCTGCCTCCCGCTGTCTGTCTTGTCTGCGGGCCCGCGGAGACGACTCCACGCCACTACCTCTAAGCGACCTGCATCCGCTGCGGAGACTTGCGGAGTCCTGCAGCAATCCGCCTCGTTTAATCGCGCATTTTTGTATTTTTTTCTTCCCTGTAATTGAACCTTACACGCCCGCTGCAGCCTTGCTCGCCACCATACCATGCTTTCGTCGCGACAACGCCCCCGCGACGACTCGTTGGAGCCCCTCTCGCGCACCCCGCAGCCCTCTCATGTTCTGGCCGCGCACGCAAGCGGCTGGCCACGCTGAGAGGGGCACAATACGGCAATCACCCAACCTCACCGAGGCCGCCGCAACTGTCCCACCGCACAGCGTTCATTCTGTCACCGCTTGCCCCCAAGAGCAGGGTAGACCGCCCGACAAGTCTGCTCGGCCATTTCTTCTTTGCCAGCGTGCCTGGTCATTTCTTCGGTCCACGTCACGTCGGTTCGGAGCTTTGCCCACGGGCGGGATCCAAATAGACCCTCCGCTTCCCTCTTCGCACCGTCTTCTCTTCCCTTTTCCCCTCGTCCTACGCCTTTCGAGGCCAAACCACGTCACCTCTCCGACCTTCATCTCCTCGCCGCGACGGCCCCCTCGGCCCTGCCCCCGCGCGCCTTGGCGAGCCGGCCCTTGCTGGGTGCCTGCCTCCGGCCGACAACAGACCCCGTGGCCGCCCGCTTAACGCTGGCGCTCGGCGGGGCCCTCGCGGAGGACAGAAGCAGCCGCGTCTTCGAGTCGGACAGGGATTTCTTGAGCGCGGGCCGCCGGGCGCCTGTGCTGGCGCCCGTTTTGCCGCTGCCGCTGTTGCTGGTAGTGTTGGACGGCGCGGCGGAGAGCGCTTTGGGTGTTTTGGAGGAGGCGAGGGCGGTTTTTGGTTTGGCTGCGGGAAGGGCATCGGCATATGAGGGCGCCGAGGCGGCCATGGTGCCGTCGCCATAGGAGCGGACCCAGTTGCTGTAGCGGTCGATGCTGCCTTTGACGCCTCAAGGAGCGGGTTTGTTGGTTATTGTGGACGTGGAGGGGGAGAGAGCGCGCGGGAGGGAAGAGACGGACTGTTGCCAACGTTGCGGCCGGCGCCCTCGATCAGGTCGCCCGCACCGATGACGGCGTCGCCAACCGCGCGGCCGCGCGTCGTGACGGCGTAAGTCGCGGCGCCGACGGCAGCCTTTTGGGCCGCGTCTTGGATGTAGTTTTGGATGAAGCTGGCCATTGTGACGGGGTGAGAGGCGAGGTGCGGTGAGTGGAGCTCAGAGGAATGAAATGGTCCGACGCTTGTCGCGTCGCCAGATTGCGAAGGCTAGACGAAACTGGGCGAGCTGGTACCAGACACGATGTTCCGCGAGGACGAGTGAGAGCGCCGGCTTGCAGGGTTGGAAGAAGCTACGAGCAGACCACCAGAAGAATGGGAAGAGGAGGCGTTGAGTTGACAGGCTTGCGACCGATTCGCGAACCTGTGGCAAAGAACGACAGGAGACATGTTCCTACCGCTTGCCCTATGCTTCCCGATGGGGTTTTCAGCGCGTTACAAGGATAGCGGGCGGCGTCTCGAGACGTAAAGAACGGACGTCAATTGCGTCAACATGAACCGATCCCGCGTTACCTCCTCTGACCATTGCAGCTACTTAGGCGACGATTGGTTGCAATAGCGAGCAATATGAGCCGATAGAGCGGCGAGCGTCCTGCTTAGTAGCTGCCACTCCCAGACCTGCTTTTCCCAGATTTCCCGGTTCTACCGCATGAGCGAGCGGACGCGCAACGTCTGGACCGTGACGTAAAGTGGCGCCGCTGTGGCTGGTGAGCTTGCAGGGGCGTCCTTGCCTGCGATCTACCGGCGATCAGGCCGGCAGGGAAGTTCCTGCTTTTCGATACTCGAGTCGATCGTGGGCGATGTCAGCATTGCTGATTCAAGTGCCCCCGTGCATCGCAAACGGTTCAATTTCTAAGCTATGTAAGAAAAGAGAAGTACGGGTATCGTAAGTAGAATGAATCCAGCCGTGAGACGTCCCCCCGCATCCCATGCTCTGCCGTCGTGCGATTTTTATTTTTGCTGCGCTTGCTTCCTGGCCTTCAAAGCTTCCAACTTGCGCTGCGGCACCTTTTCCTTCGGGCCTCTGGCCGTCTCTTGGATCACTAACGGTCTGGTCTTTTCTGCAATCTTTGCCACCGCTGTCTGTCCCGCGACCTGCCCCTTGTTTTGAGCACCCACTCCGGACCCTGAGCCGGCCTTTTCAGCTGGCGGCTGCGCGGGAGCGCGCGGCTTCGTTGCCGCCGGCGGAGTCTTCGCAACTGAGGGTGCGGGGGTCTTGATGCTTGATGCCGTTTTCGTCGGCCCACTCGCCAACGATGGCGTGGATGCGGTGCCCGTTGCTGGCTTCTTATCCTTCGGCAACACCGTTGACTGCAAAGCGGGCGTTGATCTCTTAACCTGTGGGGCCAGCTTCTTTAGCGGCTTCGGATTCGCCATGCCGGAAGATCGTCCTGCGGCGGGCTGAGCGGGTGGAGCCTGGCCTTTGGCGCCCACTGTAACGCCGTTCGCCAGCTTTACTGGCGTTGGCGACGTGGGTATTTTTCTCTTCTCGCCGCCTACCGTGAGACCGTTCGAGAGCTTGACGGGCCCTCCCTTCTTCACTTCGGTGGTTTCGGGGGCGTTTGCCTTGATGGTCTGGCCGTTTGCGAGCCTGATTGTCTGTCGAGCCGCTTGCGAGCTGGTTTCTGCCTGCCCCAGGTTCTTCTGGAGAAGTGCCCTGAGCGCCTCGTTCGAAGCATCCATCTTCACTGGCGCCTGCGCTCTGGCTGCTGGCGCCGAAGAAGCCGTCGTCGTCGTAGCCGCTTTCCTTGGCGCCGGCTGTGAGAACGAGCGATGGCCGCTGACCGAGTCCACCGTCGTTGGCGCCTTGGGCGCAAATGACTTCACGCCCTCGACGTTCTTGTCGGCCAGGGCCTTGCGAATTGCATCCCACTCGCCGTACTGCGGCCTGCCCGCACTCGTCCCCGACGCCTCGGAGGGCGCGTTGGGGTCGGCGGCGCGCGCGTTCTTTAGCGCTTTCTTCGCCAGCGCGGGCGGCAGCCCGCCGTCGGGAGCCAGCTGCCCCTGCTGCTGAGCCTGTTTAACGCGCGAATGCATGTCAGACGCACCGGTTCCGACCAGCTCCTTTACAGAAGCGCCGTAGAAGAGGAACAATACCGTGAGGAATGCCGTGATGGGGGCGAAGATGGCCAGGAATTCGCCCCAGCTGCCGCTCTTCACTTGCGCCCTGATGCTCTTCGCCGGCCGGATCCTCTGCATCTCGGCCAGCGAGGAAGCTTTCCAGGGGTCCGCGGCCGGGAACGCGTTGTGCCGCTGGTAGTAATCGAGATAATGGTCTTTTTCCTTCCAGCGGTTGCGCAGCCAGACCTCAAACGCCTTGTCGGAATGGAGCGGGATCTCCGAAATGCGGAAGCGGCGCCAGTGCATGTTGACCGACTTGGGGGGCCGGCCTTCGAAGAAGGACGATTGGAGCGTGTAGATGTCCTGTCCGTACTGGCCGTGGCTGCCGGCTGTTAGCAGAGACGGTCGGCAGAGGGGCGGCAGACTCACGGGACGCCCTCGTACGCAATGGTGCAGTCGTAGAGCCATTCGGTGGAGCCCTTGAGGTTTTCCAAGCAGAACTTCAATCCGGTGCTGCGCGGGAGGAGCTGGTGGCGCATGTCCTTGATGCCGTTCTTCTCTGCCCACCTCCTACTCGACTCTCGCGTGGACGCGGACAGGTTGGTGCCCTCGGGGAAGATGATGAGCCACATGGGGTCTTTGGGGTTGCTGAGCTGCTGCAGATGTTCCTGGAAGCGGGGCTTGTCCTTCTCCCAATTTCGAGCGAGGAAGATGAAGTTGTAGAACTGCGAGCCCCATCCGATGAGCGGGATGTTTTTGATCGACTCCTTCAAGATGATGTAGACGTGCCCGGCCATCTTGTTGGTGTACGCGATCCACCACAAGTAAAGCCAGTCGGTGTAGAGCTGATGGTTGGCCATGAGCACCAGACGCTCGGGAAAGCGGCACTCGAGACTGCCGTCGGGCTTGAGAACGAGCTGGCCGGGGATGCTCGAGTCTCCGCTGACGCGGACCTCGGTGGGCGACCACCACTGGGTGAGGGTAGTGACCAGGACGGCAAACGACTGCTTGGTGAAGGCGATGTAGTCGTCGTAGAACTGGGGGTCGATCATCTTGAACGGCAGGCCAATGAACTGGGCGGCGTTGATGCTTTCACGAGAATCTCAGCACATGGCCGCCGCCGCCGGACTGGGGCAAGCTTACGCGAGAATGCCGGACAGAAAGGTCGAGGCGATGGACACGCCGCGCTCCGCCTGGCCGAAGCCGCCATGCTGCGGAGGCCCCGAGGGGTGGTTTTCGACACTCGGGCTCTTGAGATTGAGGCCTGCGCCCAGATCGTGCTTGGCCCTCCTTTCGGACGCAGCGGGCGCTGGCGGCGGAGGCATCGTCGGCAGCTGCCCGACGACGTTACTTAGCGCGTGCGATCGGCTCTGCGGGAGGCCGGGCACTTACTGGGCTGAACTCAGCGCGCACTGCTGTCTACGCGGGCGGCGTCTGGGACAGCAGCAGCAGTATTCGCGGCGCGGACATGTCGTGTGCCGGAGAGTAGACTCGCCGGCAGCGACAGAAGACGAGCGGCGAGAGGGGGCGACAGGTGTGGCGCATGCGGCCGCGCAATGACGCCAGCGTTGCAGGGGGCAAACCGGGTTGCGCGCAGCACGGCAGCTCGCAGTGGCGCTTCCAATCAGCCCCGTCGTCCTGCCGTTCCCTGCTTCTCCACATCATATCAGCCCGTAGTGCTCTGTCTCACTGTCTTCCTCTCGCTCCTTCAAACCCCCCATTCCAATTTCCTCCACCTCTTCCGAGAGCAGCCTCCCGCCAGAGCCAGGCCAGCGGCACACCGCCAAACACCATGCCTTCCACCGAGTTGCAGAAGCAGGCCAGCGGCCTGCGCAAGTCGCACGCCAAATCCGCCGCCCCGGCCGTCGCCGCCAGCCGGCCCTCCGCCTACGAGATCATGGCCGCCCGCATCGCCAACCGCGTGGCCGAGATGGCGGAGAGCATGACATTCGTCGAACGGCCCGTCAAGTACGCCAACCCCCCACCCACCCCCCTTCTTTTTTTCTCCCTGTAAACCCCATATCCGCTTTCGTGTCCGCCTCGAATTGTCCTTCCCTTGACGCCCCATCTCATGACGCCGCTCACTCACCGGACTCCGCAAACAGCGCCCCCGCCCCCGCAGCACAAGAAGCCGCGCGCACCGCTGCCAACGGCAAGAAGCCGCCCCGCAAACTCGAGATTCGCCTGCAGAACTCGGCACCCGACAACGTCTCCTTCTCGGCGCCCTTCCTCGACAACACTCTGTCCAAGATGCTGGCCCTCCAGAACCGCATGTTGCACCTCGGCAGCGAGCTGGCCAAGGACGAGAACGTCTCCGAAGAGATCAAGAAGGAGCAGTTCGCCCAGAGCGCCGAGCTCAGTCGGGTCATCGCGCTGATATGCGCCGAGAAGGCTCGCCAGGGTGGCTAAGGATCGCTTTCGTTGCTTCTTTCACGGCTCTATGGGACACGGCGCACTATGTTGATCACTCGCTGTAACGAATCTCAAGTCCAAACCGCTCTGACTCGTTGTTTGTCAAGCGTTCACATCTTGCGTGCCTTCTCCAATGTGACTGACCACGCGCACACTGTAAAGCTGGGGTTCGCATAGGACAATCTCACGTACAGGCTTCGCCCATGTGCTAAGGATTCTTAATCTTACAGGACATAATCCCAAAAAGAATAATAAAAATTTAATAATATTTAGCTCCCTAGTATCCAGATTCGGCAGAGTAATGGGTTTGGAAGAAAACCAAACGGAAGAAGAATAAAATAATCGATCAGCGAGCTTACGAACAAAATACCTCGATAATAGGATAAAAGGACAGCGGAGAAGTCGTGTTTCGAAAGAGTCGGGAGGGGATTATGAACGATCGTAGGGAAGGTTAAACTGAAATGAAGACTAAGAATAAGCGATGATTTGACTAATACTAGGACTAACCTCCCTTGTGTGGCGGAAATTTCTGTATTCCGGAATCTATAAGAGGTCCATCAACTTCTAAACGACCTATTATCCACCCGCATATTATTTTTCCTACCCAATTATTAGCAATTTTATATATAGTTATATAATATTAAGAAATATAACCTTCGATTAGTCCTTAAATCCTGTTACGCGTCGCTTCTATATCCAGCTGCTAACAGTCTAGCCTTTTCCGGACCGAACAGTAACGCCCTGTGTACGGGGGAAAACGCATTGGCTAATTAATTCG
Source organism: Macrophomina pseudophaseolina (assembly GCA_022204955.1). Lineage (NCBI taxonomy): Eukaryota > Fungi > Ascomycota > Dothideomycetes > Botryosphaeriales > Botryosphaeriaceae > Macrophomina > Macrophomina pseudophaseolina. The sequence goes on along the minus strand of JAJJID010000408.1, from coordinate 12,652 downwards.
CACTCCCTTGAAACACCATCATAATCTGCCCGTAATCTGAAGAAAATGTGGCTGGAATTTGTCCGGTCGCACCTAGCGTTAAGTTAAATAGTAAATTTCACGGCAATGACAAGACTTCGAGGGACATATTGAAACTAAATCATTATTACTGTAGGCATCTTTCATGTCCAAGTACGCGAAACCATTAGATCCCGTTAGTTGCTACAATATTATCAACCTCAGCTTATGTTTGGTAAAGATCCTCACCTAAACTCCGCGTGTTTTCCATAGAGGTTAAATTCATCAAATCCACACACCCTAGTAGATACGTCGCGGCCGTGCGATATCGCTTGGCGCCGCTAATTTCTTAGCAGCCCAGCGCAGACTAGGGTCGCCTCATATACGCCGCCACTGCTTGCAGGATCGCCGCCCTAACGTATATCTTTGGCACGGTGTTGATATTTAACCCCCCGCTCTGCGCGCTCATACGCGCGCTCGCCCATAAAGGCATTCTACAATGCAATTAGGCGCCTGTCAATTATCTTCATCTCATTGTCCTAGGGCGCCTGCCCGCGAGCGCTACGTAGTCGACTATCGGCCTAGCGCGCTTGCTTCTACGCTGCGGCCCTTGCCAGCGCTCCGATGCGCGCCCCGATATACGCCCTAGTGTAGGCGCAGGACTAGGTATGATCCACATGCTGGATAACAGTGATGATGCTAGCGTCCGTAGACGCCGCGAGCGTAGTGTTGGGGATGATTAGAGGACGTAAATCTCTCGCTCAATGCTCTCAAGCCTTGAATTCACGATGTTTAAACGAAGGTTAAGATAAGACATCAGAAGCATTTCATGCTTTATCTGCTCGTGTCAGCGCCTTTCTCAACTAGCAGTCTCACTACCTCCTCATGGCCTCCCCGTGACGCCGCCTGGAGTGCGTTGCCATAATATCCACCCTGCGCGTTGACGTCGGCGCCCTTCTCAACCAGCAGTCTCATCACCTGCTCATAGCCTCCCTCTGACGCCGCCTGGAGTGCGTTGCCGTACGCTCCACCCTGCGCGTTAACATCTGCACCCTTCTCAACCAGCAGTCTCACCACCTGCTCGTGGCCTCTAAGTGAAGCTGCCTGGAGTGCGTTGCCATAATATCCACCCTGCGCGTTGACGTCGGCGCCCTCCTCAACCAACAGCCCCACTATCCTTCTCAAGCCAAAGAGGCCTACATAGTATAGTGGAGCAGGAACTGACCTCAACATTAATGAAAAATTAGAGCCCTGCCATGGTTTATCCGGATTGTAAATCCGAAGCCAGTTTAGATACGCGTCGCTTTCCTCCAACAAAAGATTCATTGCGACTTGGCTGAACCCTTCTCTTCCCTCCTCCGTAGCCTGAGCATGTTCCATCCAGTATTCTGCGCAGTACTCTGCGAGCTTGAACTTTTCGGCAGTGTCTGGAGACAGAAGCTCTAACCCCCGAAACTGAAGAAGATACCCAAGGCAGCTCTTTGCTATGGCGTCGTGGCACGCGGAGCCTTGCATGCTATAGTGCGCTGCTGAGCCTTTCCTGATTCTGTCGGAGAGAAGGTACTCTTTAACGGAGTAGTGCGCAAGCACCACGACTTGTCTTTCTCTCCTCGGCCATCCATCTCCCTCGTCTGTAGTCATGGTAATAAGACTAGAGCAGATGTTGAACACTTCGAGCGGATCTTCTAGAACTTCATCGTGGTCGAATCTGGGTTCGTTCTTTACATCGATGGCGACGATTTCAGCAACCTCGTCCACCGAGAGCGGCCGAGCTGAGAAGGTTAGCCACTGCAGAATGGGAACGGCATACTGCGAGTCAGCTTCGCTGATGGCGGAAAGGATGCGATTGTACGTCTCGTCCAACGTTGGAGGGAGTGTCGCGAGCGCTTTCCGCAGCATTGCTCGAGTGCGGCACTTTCCCAGCTCGTCTAGCTGGCAGACTGCCCACCGGAACCTGTGGTAGTGGTCAGGCGCCGCATGTTCAGGAAAGAGGAGGATAGCATGCTTACATTCCATGCGCTCCTTTCGTGAGAGCTGCCTCAATCTCTTGTCTGATGGTGGCGTCTTTGTGCCATTTCTTCAGGTTTTTATCGTCAGACAACCTTTGCCAGACGTACTTCTGAATGTCTCTATCCACTAGCTCGCTCTGAAGGGGGATTACTCTCTGCTGATCTATGAAGGTCGCCAGCGAGCTCTCGATGTCTCGTTCTTTGCGGCTTGTGACAATGAGGTGCAGGTTCTGAAGTTGCCATGCAGCCATCGTCTCGAGTATATCTGCCAGCTCCCCACGCTGAGAACATTCGTCTAGGGCGTCGAGGACTATGTAAACCTGCGGGACCTCCTGCATCATCTGATGCGCCACTTCTATAAGCGCATGCTGTGAGGGCTGTCGCTGGCCGCTATCGCAAGAAGAGAACAGCGCGTCGAGGCTTGCTGGGATCTTGACGCACTGCTGCGAGAGCTGACAGATCAACGAGCGCAGCATCATCTCCGGGCTCTGCTTCTGCGTGTCGTTAAAGTCGAAGTAGAAGTACGCAACCACCTTGCCGGCATCATTGTCGCAGTGCTGATACAAATTGTGGAGAATTGTCGAGCTGAGGATGGTCTTGCCGCATCCTGGGATGCCATGTAACCAAAGGAATGATGCAGCGCTTATCTTCCACTCGGCATACTGGTCGCTCTCAAGGAACCAAAGCCCAGTGTCGGCCTGCCGTTGTTTATGGGCCTTTTGGTAGTTTACTGATGGATCTGGTGCAGATAGCCACTGGCGTATCTTCGTGAGTTTCGCATCTGCGTATCAGAAGTTAGTAGAAGCTATACAGTGTGCTTATAAGTCACTCACCTGTAAGCGGCTGCAGAGTTGATATTGCAGCGGTGTGATAGAACGTGATAGTTGCGACGTAGTTTCGTAAGATTTTTGTGATGTTCTCGACTTTCCGGTCCTCGTGCAGGCTTATTATCGCCTTCTTGCTCCTTGTCCGCCAGTTGTCGTTGGTTGCTGGAAGTGTTTTGTCAAGAATAGCGTCCAGTTGCGCTATCTGGTCCTTGCACCCCTTGATCACACGTATGAGAGCATCATCGTTGCCAATATTTACCGAATTCGTCGTGATATCTTGCTCGGTTCGTTGCAGGGTGATTTTTAGGACAGACAGCTCAGTGTTTATGTGGCGAAGGCATTCCGGGATTTCTACCGCGTCAGAGTGAAACTGCTCGAGACGACAGACGACCCTCGCGCTGAAGTCAACGAGCTGGACAATGCTGGCGACGATGCCGACGGCGGCGAAACCCTCAGCCATTGCAGCGCAGACTGTTGTTCGTTCCCACGACCGCGGCGAGGTACACGGACTGCGGTGCGAAGTTGTTTACAAATGACAGCCGGGAAGTTAAAGGAACCGGTCGGAGTCAGGCGTGGAGATAGGAGCGCACACTGGAACACATTGTCGCGTCAAGAGGGGCGGTGATCTAGGGAAGGCTGAGGAAATAGGCGGCGACCTGCCAGCAGCTACTGTGATGTTTTCTTGGCGCTTACGCGACGGAGCTGCATTGGACCGGATGCTGCGTGCGTCCGATCGTGAATGAAAACCGCTCTCGCTTCCACAGCCGGCCTCGGCCATCTGATGAGGTCTGAATAGGGTTTCTTGAGCTCACGCAGCGGCGGAGAGGCTAAAAGCCGACGGTCTAGCATCCGCTTATCGCTTAACGCGAACTTAGGCGGTCGGTGGGGCCTGTTTCTGCGAGTGTATCTCATAGTCTGCGGGGCTCTGGCGGTCCTAAAAATAAGTGCGAGCGCATGGGCCACGTGTCCTTGCAGCCTGCTCGTTCGCGCAGCTGGTCGGTCTCTCCCTCGTCCACCACCATCGCTAAGAGACCGCCGGGGTGTATGAAGAATCATCATCCTCCTCATCATCGTCATCACCATCATTATCGTAGATTGGATAGTGCTAGTGCTGTACTGTCGGAAGGCCTCGACCTCGCTGTGCCTAGCACATATATTGCCTTGTCAAAATCTGTGTTGGAACAAGTGATGTGACAGCTTATTCAGTAATGAAGGAATGGATTGGTATGGTGTTAGAGGAGGGCGGCCTTAGAGTGGCCTTTTATCCTCTCCTGAATAGGCTATTCTTGGCAAAAGCCAAATACACGTGATTGATCTAACAATCTGGTACCGTCCCGTACACTTCCCTGTGGTACCGCGCACACCGACGGCCCTCGAGGCAGGACAAGGCGAATAGCCAACAGTACCTCAACCTGTGGGAAGAGAAAGCCCTCGTTGAGTACTTGCTGCGAATGTCTAAGCTGGGTTTCCTATCCCACTTAGGTACCTACGTTCACTAGCGTCCCGTCATCGCGTGCCAGCGGTCCTCCATCTTCCAAGCTCCCGCATCGAACGAGACGATGCGCCCTTCTGGCAGGAATTGGCCTCAGGCCTTCTACGAGCGCCATCTCGAGCTCAAGGCGAAAAGGGTGAAAGCGCTAGATTGGAATCGGCACGATCATAGCATCTACGATAAAACAACACACTGGTTCGACATGATTGGGCAGGAAAGAATTTGTTGGAACCGAGCAAAAGGACGGAACGCGTCCTGTTACTCCATATTGCTAGGGGGCCTCTTATACCCCCACCCCCTAATGTTAGGGTTGGTGGAACTGACGCATATACCTAACAGAATTCTTGGCCCGCTGAAAGCTGCATACCGCGAACAGGTCGAAAAGCTGTATCGAGGAGGTGCGAATGCAGTCGGCAAACAGCAATTCACATATCTTTATAGCCGTGCGCGTGAACAGGCATTTACCTCTCGAAACATCGAGTCTGGCTGGTCCAAGGCAGGTTTGTATCCGTTCAGCCCACACAGAGTTCTCAAAGATATCCCAGAAGCCCCGTGCCGAACTGCGAGCTCCAAGATGCAATGAAACAACCATAGAACCGTGCCCTCATAACGACATACTCCAAACTCCGGTAACAGCAGAGGGTCTTACTACCCTATGCAGCCAGATCGAGCAGGATGCTCACTTGCTGGACGGTCCGAGTCGGCGTCGTGTGTAGAAATTAGCCAACGCCGCCCAAAAATCCTTTGCTAAGTGTGCTCTTCTTATCAATGAAAAACGAGTCATGTTCGAGCGGAATAATAAAAGAAATTGTCGCAAGCCAGTCAGATCTATTGAGGTCAGGGAGGCAAAGGTGATGAGCTATGCCACGATTGTCGAGGCCCGAGCGAAGCGTGATGCGAGGGAAGCAACGGCGCGGAACGGAAAACGTGGACCAAGGCGCAAAGGCTCCGCACCTGTGCGGGCAGAGACTAAAAGGACGCGGAAAGATGAGGTGGAAGTTGCTAAGGATGAAATGGAAGCAATGGGATTGGGAGACTACTGCTCTATTCTCAGGCTTTAATACCGCAAATTTCATGCTCGGTCGATGAGGTAGTAAAAAGCTGAGATACTGAAATTTCGCTTGCAGGAATACTCACGACTTTCTCTCACAATGAGCTCAGATCGACGGGTTGCCATCTCGGGGGTGATTAAGCGGGTTGAGGACTGTCTTGATTCAAACGAGGCATACAGTATCCTTTGAGAAACATCTTCCCCTGAGCCTGCGTTGTGCCACGAAACACCCCTCTGATTATAGAGTTGTTGCGGCTGACCAGCAACTAGGCTGGTTATCGCTGTATCTCTTGCTGGTGAACGGGCTGAGGGTTAGCTCTATAGCTGTGCAGCACCGACTGGAACCCAACGCGGTCGCACCGTTGTAGTACTTTGGCAGTGTACTAGTGAGGATAGAATGCGCCGGATATCAGACACACAGACGACCATTTCATCCTGGTCTTGGATGGCGTTCGAGGGTGGGGTCGTGCACCTGAACGTTGGGTTCGGGTTTGAAGAGAGTCGGGTCTCTCTCCTGTTTGCCAGGAAGTCGCAGTCCAACTATGGGCTTCATATGGAGCATATAGCGCGATTAAGACGGCTGGACTGGGAGGATGTGAATGAATATGGCCCACGGTTGACCTTTGATGGAGAAACCCCAGACAGGGACGTCGAAACACGCATCCCGGAACTCAAGCTGCCTATTGCTGGGCGCGGGAAGCGTTGTGGCCCAGAAACCCCCCCTCCCCCCCCCCCCAGCCCGGGGGTCTACGTTCTAGTCATCCAACTATGTTTTACGGGGAGCGTGTACGAAAGAGTTGGTATTGGACGTGTTCCAGGGCGCCACGTGCTTAATGTTCCAGGGGTTATGGCGCGGATCGTTTGACTATTATTATATCTCTACAGTAAGTAGCATCGTGGGAATAGCCAAAAGAGTATCCTGGTGCTCTCGGGGGTTACGTGCCTGTTCTTTCACTGTCCGTACGGGCTGGACATTGCGGCAGGAAGCTGGCGGTTATTTCTGAAGCCGAAAAGGATGGCGTTCGTGGCTCCCTCTGCATTGGACCGCGGCGCGGCGCTGTTTGCTGCAGAGTAGGCGTCGACCGTGATCTCTGTTGGAATTGACAGTCGTTTTAGTTGGTGAAGGCAAAGGTTGGCACGGCGGGCGAGAGGGCGGGCCGGACGACTCCTCTTGCACCCAAGCCACTAAAGCTAGCCACATTTAGTAAAACTATAACGCTCGCGAGACCAAGTGTTCCATCATGTTGCTAAAACATCCAGGCCATGTTTCATACGCGATCTCTGTGTCAAATGTAGAGAATATAATAATAGGCGTTCGCTGGTACGCGCCGCGCGCGCAGGTTATGCCGTTCACTCTCCCCCAAAGTGAGGCCCATGGCCGTCGAGTTGAGCAGACCATTCGCGCGGTAGTCTCCCATGGCATGAGCTCATGTGGTCCTCGGAGAGATAAATCATCCGATTCGACGGACGAAAAGCACGTTTCGTCCGGACGATAGTGTTTTGACTTTCGGTTTTTAAGTGGCGCCGCGGATTAGTAGACAACGACCTTGCAAGCGATTGATTACCAACCCGACGTTCAATGAGCGCGAAGAGCGACGGGTGCGTGCTCAAAGCTTAGCGCTGGCACGGGGCAGCCTACGAAAGCCTAAAGCCACTAACATGGCACTTTTAAGGTGTGCAGATAAGTCAACACATGCAGCGCTTCCTCGGGCGCTAGCCCTCTCGGCTGGCCCCCGCGGCGATTGGAGCATCACTGCTCCCGACCTCCAGGCTCTCCTCCCGAGCAGCTGCATTCACACTGGGCGGCAGACATCGTAAAGCTGCGGATAGAGGCGGCAGTCCCCAGAACGCCCCCTCCTGCGCCTGAAAGTGTAATTCTCCTTGCGTTTATTAATCACCGTAGAGGACACTTAGCCGGCGACACCAGATAGAATCACACAACGCGAGCCTCCGCGAGTGCGAGTATTTAAGAGCCAGGACAAGTCCTCCGCATCGGGACGGCCACTCCGTGTCAGGCCTGCCACCCAGCATCAGAACAGCATCGCTACGCTGCAGTGAAGATGAAGTCCTTACGAAGGTACCTCCACACCCAGAGATCCGTTTCTGCACACAATGCTCACGTTTTACCCAGAGATGGCGAGAAAGATCCATCGGCCAACACCTCCGGGTCTGGAAGTAGCAATGCCTCCATCCCTGAAAAGGATGTGAACATGGACGGGGCTTCCGGAGAAGACCTCCATCCGTCCATCACGCCGGAGAACAAGCGGGAGCTCTTCGACCTCGCCAGGATTTCCTCACGGCCGCAGGGGGACCCACCAGCAGACATGGCGAATGCAGCAACTCGCTCCTCTCTAGACGCCGTCAGAGACGCCCATCTGCACTCCAAGGCTCTTGACCCTGACAGCCCGGAATTCGACCTCCCATCATGGTTCCGGTTCGTCGTATCGGCCGCCCACAGCAGGGGGTTGAGGCAACCGAGTACTGGCGTCACCTTCCGGAACGTCGACGTGCACGGCTCTGGGTCGACCGTTCTGTTCCAACAGACGGTAGCTTCTGCCGTCACCGCCGCCCTGTCGGTAAAGGGACTTGGAGCGTTCAAGAAGAGCCCGACGCCGATCTTGCACAATATGAACGGAGGCGTCGATGGTGGCGAGCTACTGCTAGTTCTCGGGCGGCCCGGAAGCGGATGCTCCACACTGCTCAAGACCCTCACCGGCGAGACGCAGGGCTTGGAGGTGGGCGAAAAAGCTCTTTTGAGCTACAAGGGAGTCCCGCAGAAGACTATGGTCAAGCAATTTCAAGGCGACCTTCTGTACAACCAGGAAGTCGACCGGCACTTCCCACACCTGACCGTTGGTCAAACGCTCGAGATGGCGGCCAGCTATCGTGCACCGTCCGATCCCTGGAACGGCATGACACGGCATGAGTGGACGAAATACATTACCAAGGTGGTCATGGCTGTGTTCGGACTGAGCCATACCTATAATACCAAAGTCGGCAACGACTTCATCCGAGGGGTCTCGGGAGGAGAGCGAAAACGGGTCAGCATTGCCGAAATGGCCATTGCGGGGTCGCAGGTAGCGGCCTGGGACAACAGCACGAGGGGACTCGACTCGGCGACAGCATTGGAGTTTGTCAAGGCCATCAAAACGTACGCCACCCTCGGAGGAACCGCCCAGGTCGCTGCGCTCTACCAAGCCAGTGACTCGATCTACAAGCTCTTCGACAAAGTGACCGTCCTGTACGAGGGACGGCAGATTTTCTTCGGGCCAACCTCCCGAGCCCAGAACTACTTCGAAGAGATGGGGTGGGTATGCCCGCCCCGCCAAACCACGACCGACTTCCTCACCGCCATCACGAACCCGATAGAGCGCCGGGCAAGAGAAGGAATGGCCGACAAGGTGCCGCGGACCGCGCAAGAATTCGAGCGCTACTGGCTCAACTCTGTCGATTTCCGAGCCCTGTCGAGGCAGCTGGACCGGGACGAAGCCGCGAATGCAGCCGAAACTCTCGCAGTATTGGAAGAAGCGAAACACCAGAACCAGAAGAAGCACACGAGCCCAAAATCGCCCTACATGATACCCATCACCACTCAGATCAAGCTTAACACGAAGCGAGCCTACCTAAGAGTGTGGCAGGACAAGGCAGCCACAATTACCACGTGCACTGCTCAAGCCGTGCAGGCTCTGATCCTCGGGTCGATATTCAACGGAAACAAGGAGGCCACACAGGGCTTCCGAGCCAGAATGGCAGTGCTTCTGTTCTCGGTCATCCTCAATGCCTTGGTCGCCATCGCGGAGATTCAAAGCCTCTATGATCAGCGGCCTATTGTCGAGAAGCACAAGTCATACGCGTTCTATCGGCCTTTCACCGAAGCCGTGGGTGGCCTCGTCGCTGATATACCCGTTAAGTTCTTCGGCGCGGTTATTTTCAACGTCACCATATACTTCCTAGCCAACTTGCGAGGCGAAGCGGCCCAATTCTTCATCTATTTTCTCGTGACGTACATGCTCGTCATAACCATGACTACGCTATTCCGCTTTATCGCCGCATCGACAAAGACCGTCTCACAAGCTCTGGCCATCGCCGGTGTAATTTTCCTCCTTATTTTGACATACAACGGATTCGTCATACCTGTCTCAAACATGTAAGCCCTTCCCTTCGGCTCCCTTACTCCGCAAACACTGACACGCTTCCCAGGCCCGACTGGTTCAAGTGGCTCCGCTGGCTGAACCCGGCGTATTACTCGTTCGAGATGATAGTGGCCAACGAATTCCACGGCCGAAACTTCACCTGCTCTGACGTGGTACCGGCGTACGACAACCTGCAAGGCACCGAATTCGTCTGCGTCTCGCCCGGCGCTGTCCCCGGCCGGTGGACCGTGCTAGGTGACGACTTTATCAACAGCAGCTACGACTATTCGTACTCGCACGTCTGGCGTAACTTCGGCATCATGTGGGTCTTTCTGTTCTTCTTCCTGGCTTGTTACTTTGTCGCGGTAGAGTACATTTCCAGCCTCAATACCAAAGCCGAGGCGCTCGTGTTCCGCCGAAATCACCTCCCCGACGACTTGAAAGCTGCGGACGATCCCGAGTCGCAGGAGAAGAGCCTCCGGCCTCAGCTGTCGGCCACACACCACGATGAGAGCTACATCCCGCCTCAGACGAGTACTTTTACGTGGAGAGACGTTGTGTACGACATTAAGATTAAGCAGGAGAAGCGGAGACTACTGGACCATGTCTCGGGATGGGTAAAGCCAGGAACTTTGACGGCCCTGATGGGAGCATCTGGAGCCGGGAAGACTACGCTACTAGACGTCCTCGCCCAGAGGGTGTCCGTCGGCGTCGTGACCGGATCGATGTTGGTCGACGGAAAGCCCCTCGACCCCAGCTTTCGGAGGAAGACGGGTTACGTGCAGCAGCAAGGTAAGCAAAAGAAAAACCTCCTCCCCCCCTCCCCGGTGGCGTCCGTCGGCGGGGTGCACAGCACGATGCTCACATGCCCAAGACCTGCACCTCGGCACATGCACGGTGCGCGAGAGTCTCCGCTTTAGTGCCCTCGTGCGTCAGCCGCACTCGGTGCCGGTTGAAGAGAAGTATGCGTACGTCGAGAACGTCATCAAGACGCTCGGGATGGAGTCGTTCGCGGAGGCCGTGGTCGGCCAGCCCGGCGAGGGGCTTAACGTGGAACAACGCAAGCGATTGACCATCGGCGTCGAGCTGGCGGCGAAGCCCGACCTGTTGTTATTCTTGGACGAGCCGACGAGCGGCCTGGACTCGCAGAGCTCTTGGGACATCGGCGCCTTACTACGCAAGCTGGCGGACGGCGGCCAGGCCGTGCTCTGCACGATCCACCAGCCAAGCGCAGTGCTTTTCGAGCAGTTCGACCGCCTCCTCTTCCTGGCACCAGGCGGCCACACCGTCTACTTTGGCGACATCGGACGCAACAGCGAGACCGTGCTGAGCTACTTCGAAAGGAATGGGGCGAGGAAGTGCGAGCGCAAAGAGAACCCGGCCGAGTAGGAACGATGCCCCACTTACTTGAACACCATGGCTGACTGCGCACAGGTACATACTCGAGATCATCGGGGCGGGCCCCAAGGGGTCTGCTGCAAACGACTGGCCGGAAGTGTGGAAACACAGCCCCGAGAGCAACGCTGTACAGGAAGAGCTGGGCAGACTTCTGCAGCAGCGCGACGGAGCCAGCGCCGAATCTGCCCAAGTCGCGTCGCAGACCGAGTTCGCAGTCCCCTTCTCCTCCCAGCTGTATCTCGTGACCCATCGGGTGTTCCAGCAGTACTGGCGCACGCCGGCGTACATTTGGTCGAAGATTACGCTAGGAACCTTGGCCGGCCTGTTCATAGGCTTTTCGTTTTTTGATGCCGACAACACAGTCGCCGGAACGGAGGGGGTGATATTCAGCGTGTACACTGTCACTGCTCTGGTTCCCGTATTGGCTCAGCAGGTAAGGAAAGGCGTCTCTGCGCAAGAGGGGCTGTGCTAACAAAACGCCCCAGGTGTTCCCGATATTCATCGCGCAGCGGGCGCTGTACGAGGTGCGAGAGCGCCCAGCCAGGGCGTACTCGTGGAAGGTGTTCCTGATTGCCAACATCATCGTAGAGATCCCCTATCAGATCTTTACCGGCATTATCGTGTGGGCGAGCTACTACTACGCGATCAACGGCGTGCAGTCATCCGCGCGGCAACTCACCGTGCTCGTCTACACGATCCAGTTCTTCATCTACGGCTCCTCCTTCTCGCACCTCATCATCGCCGGGATGCCGGATGCCGAGTCGGCCAGCCACATCGTCACCATGTTCTTCGTCCTGATCTTCACCTTCAACGGCGTCATGCAGCCGCCCGACGCGCTGCCCGGCTTCTGGGAGTTCATGTGGCGCCTCTCGCCGCTCGCGTACTGGATCAACGGCGTCGTCGGCACCGTTGCGCACGACCGCCCCATCGAGTGCTCGCGCACCGAGCTCTCCGTCTTCGACCCCCCGGCCGGCAGCACGTGCGGCCAGTATCTCGACGCCTTTCTGCAGCAGAGCACGGGCCAGCTAGTGAATCCGAGCGCCACCGCCGGCTGCGAGTACTGCCGCTTCACGTACGCGGACCAATACGTCACCGAGTTTAAGATCGAGTGGGGCGACCGGTGGCGCAATTTTGGCATCCTGTGGGTGTATATTGGGTTCAACATCGCGATGGCGACCATTTTATACTATGTTTTCCGGGTGAAGAAGTGGCGCCGCGGTTAGCCGTCGGGCCGCCTGTACGGCTTGGATGTAGACGGGTAGAGTCGTGTAATACGCATTTAATCTTAGTAGTTGTCCTAGAACCGTTATACTTGAAAACCTACCTCTCGAAAGGCGATTCTTATCGCGACCATAAGTACTCTGCTCGGACATTGAAGTCGTGTTAGAGGAGCTACTATAGTAGATTAATATTTTCCGCGGTAGTGTCTGTGTGCGAGGGCGGGGAAGCCTTTTATATCCTACCGGGAACCCTATGTTCTTTAAGTAGGGTTCGTCCTAAAATTAATTTAAAGTTCGACTAGCGATGGTCTTTCTCTTTTCTGCCTCGGTTGGAACATGTTGGACCGAAAAAAGCACGGCGCCGCACTGTTATTCAGTGCGAATTGATTGAGTTATATCCCAACAGAACATATAATTTATACAGGCCATCGTGCTCCCTGACCCTTGCTTTGATATATGCACCTATACCTCCCGCAACTAAGTCGCTCTGAACAACACGCCTCTCCCTAGATGTCTTACGTAATC